>JAUOZQ010000430.1:0-38534 GCA_030710315.1 Anomotaenia brevis
TGATAGCTGAAATGTCACATTGCAAGTTGCCAATACAGTTTCCAAAGTTCATACTACCACTATTCAGTAAACCAAATGCGACGTGAGATTAGTTGTCTGTGATGAGATTAGATAGCCATTCATTAATTTTGACATGACGATTAACGAGTTCCAAGAAGCAAATGCCTTGTTATCACAGAAGGTCTGTGCGTACCGCCGAGGCCGTGTCTGATTCCACCCACGACTAACGGCAGTTGCATCAAAGATAACTCTCCACAAGACTGTGTGATGATCCCAGGATGTTTAAGGCAGTAATCTAAGCCATTCTTTGTGCAGTTGCAGTCGGCAGAACCGTAGAAAGAGGAGTCATAGGGAACTCTGGCTCATCTATTCTTGGAAAGAAAGCAGCTTCGGAAAGCGAATGTAAGGAATGCGCCAGTGGAGAACCAGGTACGCTGCATGCGATCGAAAGAGCTGGCCAAGATTGGTATGAAGTTGGTTCAAGCTTAATCAGTCTGCTTTCTCTTGGTAAACACACACAAAATGTAATGACTCGAACCTCAAAAGGTAGCCCTAAGTATCGCTGCAAACGTACGTTAAATGTGAGGGACGGGAAAGGAATGCGGTCGGATGAAGGGCCTTCGAGCCTATAACTCGAGGAGGCAATCTGACTCAAGTGAGGCGATTTCGGAAATGGCGGTTGGGTGCTTTACTAAAATACAAGCCGAGGATATCACTGTAAAGCACTTAGAGACGCAGGTACCAGATCTTGGGCGTGAATTCACCATGCGATTGGTTAAGGGGCATGTGGCTAGGCCTGGTCTTCGTGAGAGGGGTAGGACTGAATGCCGTTCGGTGGGAGATGATAGCATGGGCAGGCAAATGGTCACTCCCATTTTTGTGCCTCAGTGCCAAATTCGAGCACAAAAGCAAAGCTCAAGGATCGAGGAGTATGCTGAGTATCTACACAAAAGATTCCGATGAATATGGAGACAGATTTATTTCTATCTAGCCCAGCAAAACCATTAAAGCACAGGAAGAAAACCACACCACTGCCTCACGGTTGCGCGAGAGGGAGGTGTATCATGAATAATACAAAAGATATTCGAGCAATCCGCTCAATGTCGATTCCCGGGAAAGTGTAATCAAGCTCAATGAGGCCTACGAAGACAGATGGACGTTGTGCTTCTTCTTAACGTTGTATCTTTCAGAAAAGCATTGCATGAAGAGAAGGAGAACTGAATAACACCAAAAGGCCAACATTAACTCAAAATCAGTACAAGGAGAATCCATGAGGAAGATTCTGCATCATGAAGAGCCTTAAGATAGAGAAGACAAATGCCACTATCACGGAAGTCCGTACGCTGGGTAGTGTATGTGCTAGGGGTCCGCGAGGCAATCCCGGAAGTAGCTGCTCCACGGCGATTTCGAATGCACGATCGCTTTCTTCCCGAGCATTTTCAAAGGAAGCAGTTTCAAGTCTAGAGCACAGCAGGTGCAGTCTCATATTCCCATAGTTTCGCAGTGGGATCTTACATGTGATCTAATTGCTGTTTCATTGGTGGCTTTAGCATCGTCACTCAGTGGCTGCACTGGCGTCCTTTCAGAGATTTCGTCAATTTGTTGGCTCTAAAACGAGTAGCAGAAGTGTATGACGCATTTAGATGCAAGGGAATTCGCAAAATTATTGTAAGTTTACTAAACCACAACCACCACACTGAAAAAATGAATGAATAATTCCGATATAAGAACTTTACTAGCCTTGTGTTCGCGCACTTAAAGAGGCAAATTCTCAAAACGCTTACTAGGATTATTTGAGCATCGATATCCTTGCCTATGCCTAAGCATGTTACCTTGATAGCATACTAAGAATTATGAAATGTGTGGGCGGATTCGAATCTAGCACCTAAGGGACATATACGACTAATCTTTGCGAAGGTCTGACCTAAATTGGTGGCCTCACTTTTGCAAAGAAAGCCAATCACATCGATGTGCATCAGCTGCTCATTCATTCTTACCATGAATGGAGCCCAATACGATAGCTTTGGAGTAGGCAAGCATCAAAGCGAATACATGCATTTCGCTGTAATGCTCGAACTAAAACCGAACACAGCTCGAGCAATAGCAAGGGTGTGAGGTTGGCATTGGAGAATCTACAGTCATAGCTCTCGGTTTCACGAGACCAGTGAAGCATCTGAGCAAGGATCGGATGACATTTTTCAAGCACTGACTCCATTATTTACCAAGGTTACTGCTGTCGTCTAAGCTACGATGCTATTGCAGCATCACTCATATCTTTTTGAAGACGCTAGGAGAAACTCATTGCACCAGTCATAATGCTAAGGAAGTTTCAATCGGGCAAATAACATGAGAAATTTTACTGAATGGAACTCACATCCATCGCTTGGGATCAGTGGGCGTAATGCGTCTATCTCCTTGGTGTGCATCGATAACTGCGATGACTTGACCTTTAGATTGCTTTGAGGTTGCATCATCGACCTATCACAATCGAAATCATGGGTCATTGTGTTGGCGAGCTAATGAACGTCATTGGGTCATTACATTTCGGGTGTGTTTACCAGCAGAAAGCAGATTGATTAAGCTTGAACCAACTTCATACCAATCTCGGCCTGCTCTTTCGATCGCATGTAGCGCACCTGGTTCTCCACTAGCGCATTCCTTACATTCGCTTTCCGAAACTGCTTTCTTTCCAAAAATGGAGGAGCCAGAGTTTCTTATGACTTACCTTTCTACGGTTTTGGCGACTGCAACTGCACAAAGAATGGCTTCGACTGCTGCCTTAAACGTCATGGGATCGTCACACAGTCTAGTGGAGAGTTGCCTTTGATACAACTGCAGTTAGTGGTGGGTGGATTCAGACACGGCATCAGCGGTACGCACTAGACCTTCTGTGATAACAAGGCATTTGCTTCTTGGAACTCGTTAATCGTCATGCCAAAATTAATGAATAGTTATCTAACCCCACCACAGACAACTAATCTCACGTCGCATTTGGTTTACTGAATAGTGGTATTATGAAGTTTGGCACCCCCCCCCCAGTTCTAGACAATCCTCACGGAGTCGAGTATCGATGGGGAGCACAATGTTCAGACCACGATTAACTGCACCACTACAGATGGATGCGAGTTTGCTTGCTCCGTCAGAGCCTTGAATATTCCAAAGACCCAGCTTAAGGAAGTGGGTTCGTATGCTGCCCTCATAGGCCTTGAGGGATAAATTAGTTCCTATTCTTGAAATAAAGTACGAGGAGCTATGCTACCCAAAGTGGTCTGATTAGTAGACGTTGCGTTAGTAATGGCTACAAGAGACGGGATGCGCGGTAACTCCAACATTTATTCGACGAAGGCGTCATAGTAACAACTTAAACGACTGCACGCATTTTACACATAGTAACGAAAGGTCAGTATATCATAATTCAAGATAATCAGGTCATTGTTAATATAAATTTCTGGAGATGTAACAATTCCAAACACATTCATCAACAACATTTCTTTCTTTTTCCAGAAAATCAGTTAGAGTTCTTAAGCAAAACCACATTTTGGTAACTGCAATGGCAACTTGCAATGTGACATTTCAGCTATCAACTGCTTCCACAGATTCGAGGCTTCTTTTGATGAGTAGACATTGAATGCTGGCATAGCAAGTCGTAGACAATGCTTAGAAAGGCCAAATGGCCACTGTGAGCGACACTGTCAGTTAATGTTGATGTGAGTTCAAGGTGGCGTCCTTTTGATGCTAAAAATCATCATCTGGAGGGGATATCTCACCTATTTTTATATTTTCGAAATTTTCATCAAACAAAGCAAAAAGAATAGATTTAGAGAAGAAGTTCCAGGGAGTTTTTCTCAATAGACCTTCACGAGTGTGTCGTCTTTTGCTGAGATCCGTCTCAACTCAGTGGCTGAAGTTAAATACTCTCACTCCAACTTGGAAGACAAGGTTTCCTCGAAGTGGGCTTTTCTAGTGCTCTCAACAGGCTGATAATTGCCTCTTTCGTTGTTAGCCGCGCTCGGTATATCAGTGTGTTAAACACTGTCACTGTAGCAATGGTCTTCAAGTTTACAGCCTACCAATATTTATGACTTTTCTATAGGGAGAGCTGGCGTCTAGCTCTTGCGGTGGTCTAGACAGGTTGTGACTTCGTGGAGACTACGGGTACTAGAGTTGTTGCACTGAAAAGATCAGCGGCAAAACAATTGATCAAAGTTTACTCAAGAGCCGTGTGGATAGAGTTCTGCTGAAGGAGTGAGTGCTTAAAACGTTAAAGTTGGGGTTGGGGTCAGCTTGAAATTAACGTAAGATATTCCCAATGTAGCTCTCAAGGGCGGTTGAGTATCGCATTCCTTTTCACAAGAGAGATACAAAGCAGCGAGGATTGGACTACCACACATGCTGCACACTAAGCCGCACACCACCAAAGACAATGAATCAAAATGCGGGAAGTTTATTTATTGCCTACGGAGTAACAACAGCAGCGCAGACGCACACAATATTAAGTAGTCCGAGGATAACACGAAAAATGGTGAAAATTCCAGAACTAAACGAGCGACGACTTCCTCGAACAGAAAATCTAGAATGCAGAAGCCGTGGAACTTGCAATAATCTCGAAGATGTCGAATTGCACGAAGAGACGAACTAAGTAACATCGAAAGGAAAGCATTAAGTGAAAATCAACACAGGGGAGTACTCTGCTCCAGTTACTAAAAGGCATGAGGACCACATCTAAATATGTAGGACAGCAATGGGAAGTATCAATAGAGGGAAAACAAGTGGAAAGCCAGGATTGGGTTGCGCCAGTGGTGGGGGTGCGCGAGGCCTTTGCGGTCGTGGCTGCTCCTGCGTTCATTTCCAATGCAGGAGGGTTTTCTGCCTCAGCCTACAAAGGAAGCAGTTGCAAGTCACCAGCAGTGCAGAGGCAGTTTAACATAACCTGAGTTTAGCAGTGGGACCTTACTTGTGGTCTAAGTGCGGCTTCATTGGTGGCTTGAACATCGTCACTCAGTGGCTGCACTGGCGCCCCTTCAGGATTGCCATCAATTTGCTGGTTCTAAAATCAAATATCAGAAGCCCATTTCATATTAAGAGGCAACAGGACAAAGACATGCGATCACAGAATTACTGTTCTAGGGTAACTAAATCACAGTCACTACAAAGCAGAATGAATAATTGCCACAGAGGAATCTAAATAGCCTTGTGGTTCAACACTTAATTAAATGGGCGAATTCCCCTAATTGGAGCTTGAGTTGGACTATTTGAGCTTCGATTCCCAAGCTTACGCTTAATCGTGATACCTCGTTGACCTAATCAGTAATGCGCAATTTATGTTCAGAGTTGAAGATAGCACACAATGGTCATTAAACGACTAATCTCTGCGTGGATCTGACCTAAATTGGTGTCCGATTTAATAGGGGGTGAATAAACAAGCGATTGTGAGTTTGCACATCCGACTGACCATAACAGATTTCAAGCACGCCATTTCTCTATGCAACTCCAACTTCCATGAAAAGAAGCCTCGTTTTTGCAAAGATAGCCAATCATATCGATGTGCATCCAGCTGCTCATTCATTCTTACCATGAATGGAGCCCACTACGATAGCTTTGGAGTAGGCAAGCATCAAAGCGAATACATGCATTTCGCATATGAATGGTCGAGCAAAAGTAAGGGTGTGAGGTTGGCATTGGAGAATCTACAGTCATAGCTCTCGGTTTCACGAGACCAGTGAAGCATCTGAGCAAGGATGGGATGACATTTTTCAAGCACTGACTCCATTCATTTACCAAGGTTACTGCTGTCGTCTAAGCTACGATGCTATTGCAGCATCACTCATATCTCATTGAAGACGCTAGGACTAACTCATTGCACCAATCATAATGCTAAGGAAGTTTCAATCGGGCAAATAACAACATGGATAATTTTACTGAATTAAACTCACATTCATCGCTTGGGATCAGTGGGCGTAATGCGTCTATCTCCTAGGTGTACAGTCGAAGGAATGATCTCGATAATTGCGATACCTTGACCTTATAGATTGCCTCAACCCAACCCCCCTTACCCAATTGAGTTTGCATCACCGACCTATCACAATCGAAATCTTGGGTCACTTTGGTGCGTGTCACTTCGTGCCATTTAAACAAAATAACAGATTTCTGGGTCACCCTGCTTCAAATTTGAAATATTAACAAGCAAATATGAAGACTTTCTGTTGACAGTTAGTAGAATAAGAGTAAATAATAAATGCACAAGTAAATAAAATGCTTTTAAAATTTTTCGAGTTCGCCTGGTTTTATCATTGGTGGATTTTGCACATTTTTGCAATTTTCAAGTTAAATCCCATGGAATAAGGATTCCTTAGTCAGCACGTCGATCTAAACAACGTATTTCAGATTGGAATCTATTAATGAAACTGTGACAAAGTGAGATAGAGTAATTGAAATATTTGTTCGAGGCATTTGTCCATACAAATTGTGAATTGTTCGCTCCAAAGGAGTTTTAGCCCGTTCCTCAATTAAAACACACTCCGTTACTTCAGAGACCATGGCGGCGGAGATTGACTTCCTGCTTGAGTCTCTAAAATCGACGACCATAAATGCTCTGTGAAAAGGTCTATTAGCATCTTGAAATATGGCGTTCCTCTCTGGAAACATTTCTTCAACCACAGTAGGATGATTTTAGTAGCCAAAAATTCTTAAATAGTCTCGGCTGTAAATTCTTCCTCCATGATGAGAAGTCACTGGCCTGGCGGATTCCCATAAAAAATAGCACCCGAGATCATCTTGACAGAACGCCCGCCGCCATGTTTACGGCTGGGAGAAGGCAGCAGTCTGGATTAAGTGCTTCTTTCGGCTGCCACCGAGTTCACTGCACTCGGATGTAGGTAGGCAATAAGGCAACCGATGATTCTTTAGAAAAAAATTCACATTTCCTCACTTCTCGAGTGGCAATTTATGGAGGCTTCTGCATAATTGCTTTAAAATATTTTTTGTCTCTGCGAGTAGAGGTATCCCAATTGCAGCTCCTTACAAGCGGTTTCGCGGAAACCGAGTTCTGTAGGTCCTCGTTGAGCTCTCCAGTGATTTTAGGAGTCATGGCCTCGCGACAGTTCCATCAATTCCATTTAGATTCCGACCTCCCAGACCTGCTGAGGACGTTCTTACATCTCTTCCAAAGACAGTCATTACTTTTGGGAGTGTGCCTCTTGAAACGCCAAGCATATGAGGCAGCACTATCCACACGTGCTCCCTCACGCTCCACAGCCCGCTCAGATCGGCCATCGAACTTCACAACACGTGGTGCAGGCTGTTCTGATCCACTCACAAGAAACTCCAGGTTGAATACACTGACGAATCCCATTGTTTCAAGCTCATTACTATGTAGACACACAGAGCCAATTCACTGTTCCCAGGACGGAACTGGCTGCCGTCCTGTGACACGACAGGGATCGAATGCGAATCACCCGTCTCCATTGCAGTTGTTCTACGATTTCAACTTCGTGGTACTTGGTTTTCACCCAACCAGACGCATCTCCATGATGATCGTCTGTTCCGGGAAATATAATAAATATTATATTATATAAACTTAAGAAGAGTGTACGGAAAGGAGTGTGCAGGTGCGTTAAGCTTTAGTTGACCTAATTTATCCGTAAACACATGGGCCAATTTGATAAGGGTAAATAATCAATCATGGGGGGTGATTCAAGACGAATACTCGTTAGGTGCAGAGGTGCCCTGCTAGGAGTCCCAGTCCCCTGATATCGTCAGGTCACCAAAAGTCTAAGGCATCTGAGGTAGAGAAACCATTTACGTAAACGAGGGTGCAAACACGTTATAGAGACAAATTGTGGAAACACCTAGAAAAATCAACAAAATATATTTAATATGGCATAGGTCCTCTTTTCGCCGCAATTACAGCCACAACTCTCCGAGGAATTCATTCATACAAATTTTGAATTGTTGGTCACAAAGGGATTGTAATCCATTCCTCAGATAAACCACCCTCCTCAACAATAATTGGGTTGAGGTCTGGGTATTGCGGTGGCCAACTTCAGTAAGATGGTCCCCGCCGCAAAAAAAGATCTGAATTGGCCCGTCGGCGGATTTCCAAGAAATAGCACCCCAGATCATCAGCACACACACACCCCGCCGTGTGTTACGGTTGGGAGAAAGCAGCAACCTGGATTTAATGCTTTATTCGGCTGTCTCTACATCTATTTTCAAAAATAAGGTGAACGATGTCGTGGCGGAAAAACCTGCATATTTCATTGTTCATGGGACAGACCAATTCTGGGGGTTTCTACTCCACCACTCTAAGTGCTTTGAAGCATTTGTCGCCATTGAGAGCAGAGGTTGACTAGCTGCAGCTCTTCCGTGGTGGGATCCAGGTTTGGGCAGCTCCTGATCGGGGGACAGCTCTTGTGGAAACTTGGTTCTGTAGGCGTTCATAGAGGAGCTCTGCAGTGTTTTTAGGAGCAGTGGTCTTCTGATTATCTCCTACAATTCCACTTAGAGTCCGACCGTTCTCTCTCAGACAACAACTTCGACTCGGCCGCCATACCTGCGCTTTGCAGAGGACGTTTTTCATTCTCTTCCAAAGGTGGCAGTCATTACATTTGAGACAGTACCCACTGAAACGACAAGCATTCCGATGACAGTTTCAGTTTCTGTTACATTACCGCCTACCAAACAAGCACCAACAATTTGGCTTCTTTGCAAATCCGAGAGACCCGCAACTTTTATAAGGTTATAACCAATTTTTTAATTTCTGTAAAACGGCTTTATCAGATTATAACCGATTTTTTAAATCATCGTGAAACTGTCATTCCAAATATACACATCAAATAAAAATTGTAGGCTTTCATTATAATAACGCTTTCAAAAATTTCATGTCAAAATGTTAGGCGTTTCCACAATTTTGTCCAACCATCGCAAAAAGCCAATTCACTGTTCTCAGGACAGAACTGGCTGCCGTCCCGTGCCACGACAGCGATCGAACGCGAATCACCCGTCTCCATTGCAGTTGTTCCACGATTTCAACTTCGTGGTACTTGTTCTCCACCCAACAATCTCGACTTTCCTGAAAATTGAATTCCCCAAGGAGCCCACATCTCTTTATCTCCCATCAGTAGCTCTTATTTCTTGCTGCAATAGTGCATCTCAGACGACAATCCTTCAACCAAATCAGTTGAGTCACCTGAAGTGGGAGTCTTAAGTTGCTCCAAGAAATTAATTGACCGTTACCTGATTGAGAATTGCTTTGAGTTATTCATCTGAATGTACTCTTCATCGGAATCTGCTGAGAGTACAATCCCATCGCCAGCAGTTGTGGATTGCTCTTTTCTAGACGCAGGTGGCGACTCCAGTCATCACCGATTTTGCCTTCACATCTGCACAAAACGCAACCATGTGCTAACATTTTTACATCTTAGTCCCTGAATCCACCTAAAATGCTCTTTTGTGATCCAGTTGATCTAGTGGACAGTGAGCCCGCATGTAGTATTATAATTCTGGGTCTGCCATTTTCAGTAAATAACACTGGGCCAGACATTTCGGGATGACAAATGGTTAGCTCACTCCTCGATGGCCAACTAATCATCAACCCAATCCAGGTTCACTTACCCTCGATGTTTCGGTCAATCGAAGCATATTATAGCCTCCGATGCTTGATGAACCATTACACTACATTGCATTACAGTACATTACAACCATTTTTCCCTTACTTCACATTTCAATCTCCAATAAGCCCTCAAAATGAACGGTATATTTCCTTTGTAAGGCGGTGTTTAATAAACTGTACTTATACAGGATTTGGAAAGTCCATGGGGCATTTTGGTGAATCCAAGCTGTGCACGGCCACGCCTTCTCAGGAAAGGCTGCAGTCCTAATGCCATCTCATCATTTTGATGGACATCCTGTGTAGGACTGCATGACATGACTAAACCTCCCATTTTTCCACACATCACTCTCTGTTTTTGGCTCCTGAGTACGTCTTAAGCACTTTTCACTCACCACCTGAAGTGTCGTTGCATCAAAATGCGAAGGAACTATTAATTCATCTAGGCAATCTGTAGCGTTAATGCCAATTTAGGCATTCGGTCTCACGCGTTACCAAATTAATTAAATGCCTTAGGTGCTCCTTCAGATCTGTCTTAAGATTGAGGGCAGGATCATCCAGTGGCTTTCCTACTCCCATTTTGCGAGAACCACTTGAGCATTCAGTTGGCTCAATCTGTGACAGTATCCATCATTTCGAGTGTTAGACGATTTGAGGTTTAAGCTATATTTTTCTGCACCTTAGTACTGTCTCGATTATAGTTGAGCACCCCTTCGCCCCACTCATGCGAACAATTAGATGAGCACCCCTTGTCCATAAAATTGCCAATAATAGTCAGTGGTTCACGGGGTGACGAAATCCGAAATAGAGCCCCGCGAGAAATCCTTTGCACTTTATTGCTCAAATTATTAACATCCCCTCGCCCCGGTTCACGGTTGGTGAACATCGATGCCTTTATTTAAGCAGTGCTTCTTAAATTATGGCTTCGCTGAATGAATGGGCTATGAATCTAGTAGCCTTAATTTGAGTGATTGTAGTTCACTCTTGACCATACTTCAAAATATATTGTGATTACTTTCCTGGAACTTTTTACATTTTTTCTCTAAATTTAACTCTAAATGGGACGCCATATGCCATAATGAATCTTGCCTCTTGACTATCAATGCAAGGAATCGATGCAAAATTTCGATGAAAAGCACCACTCAGACAGGCCAATTAATTAAAACCAAATATCTTTGCTGACTACTTGAATTCAGATTGGGAAACATTACGATAAGTCTACCTTCCCAGTGTAATCAGCTAATTGAGTACGCACTGTGGCCTAGTGGTTAGAGTCCTGATCTGTGAGCTCCGCTTCCAAAAATAGTTGCCTGCATTGCCTCAAACAATGTCAGGTTATTGCCCTCACGGTATTTATCCCTACAGCAGACCGATGACTGCCAAAACCAGTAGTCCAAAATCATGTGTGCTGTTCTCATGGAAGAGATACAAGTACCGAGCGCGCTCCAGTTGGAAGGCATCTCAATCTAAAGCGTGTTTGTACTAAAGAACACGACCATTTTTCTGCCACCTCCCATTACCAGGCAACAACTGGCAGAGGTGGTGTTAGAAAAGTAAACCTTGATATCAGAGGAAAAGTCGCACTTAGCTTAACTGTTGGAATTGTGAGATGAATTATCGATTTATTGACTTCTTAGAAAGCGCACACTTCTCTTCGTCTACACCCCTTCACCTAAGTCATGCCAACAATAAGGCAAGCATCCTTTGTGTCCGTTCCCACCCCTTCTCCCCAAAATTGCCAATAATAGTCAATAGTTCAAGGGGTGACGAAATCCGAAATAGAGCCCCGCGAGGAATCCTTTGCACTTTATTGCTCAAATTATTAACACCCCTCGCCTCGGGTCACGGTTGGTGAACATCGATGCCTTTAATTAAACAGTGCCTCTTTAATTATGGCTTTGGTGTTTACGTGAGAGTGACGAATCCGATAACCTAAATTTGCGTGATTGGAGTTCATTGATGACCGCTATTTCAACAGTAATGTACTATTAGCCTAGGACTCATTCATCACAGTTTTACGCTTCAAATTCAACTGCAAACAGAATGCCATTTCATCAGCGAATCTGGTACTTTGCCAATCTTGATAGAGAATGAAATTGCCATTAATAGAGAGAATCGATACGAGATCCGCTTATAAGAAGGAACTCTAAAGGCTGCATTATAAAAGTACATGTGGGGTCATTTCTATATTTCGCATTAAAACACATTCCGGTCAAGGTGATCCAGATGAATCCGATTGATGGAAATATGAATATATTTTGGATTTCCTGAGGAATCATCTCCTGTTATTGCGCGCCTTGCGGCTCTCGGATGTGAATCCTGTTCGGTGAGCCCCACTTCTCGAAAACGGCTACTTGACAGCTGGCACGGCGCCGTGGCCCCATCCTCCCAAGCAAGCACGGCCCCTTAACCGCCGATTGAAGACTGCACAGCGACGTGTTTCGCGTCGCGGGAACGTGCGGCGTGCCGGACCTGCGCTGCTCACCGTACAACATTTCGGAGCCAACAGTGTTGGGAAAATGGACCTTGGAATTTAAGAAAGAGTCTAAATAAGCTTGACTATCTAGAAAGAGGGGGGAGAATTCATGGCAATTTGAGTAATCAAGGCGACGACGGCTACTGAGATTCCGTATGGAGATATTTTCCTACTTCACTTTGACATAACTGGAAGTCTTGAACAATTCTTCTAGTGCTTTGATGTCATCGCTTTCTCTTTTAGTCTATTCTGCTCTATCAGAAGACCAAACAGTGTACAGACTGTAGTTGCGTTTCGCTCCGAAGGTTGAAAGAAATCATACACCTTATTAATCAAACAGATGCACAGCCCTCTGTAATCAGAAATTCCCTTTACAGCTTATAAAAGCCTGCTTAATATCGACTACGAAAGGTTATGAATCAGTGTCTTTTTGAGTGTGGATAAAAATCACAGAAGTAATGGGATATCACCCAGTTTCGACAGTGCTGTCTTCACAGATCTAGTCTGGCAGGCACAGTTAGGTTGAACACTAATCTAAATATTGATTGCTATAATACTTTGCCAACTCCTAGCACCCGCTTTGGCGAATTTGCTGGGAATTTAACAGACAAGAGAAATGGACATTTATGGTTCAAATATTGACTTACCAATGCCTCGTTGGGTCCTTGATAGAGATTTTTTTACCTAAGGGTATTTAGCAGGTAGTTAATCTAAAAAGGGGTGTAACATTTTAATTGACTCTGCTGGTCCCGTATGTAGAAGGTGTTCCCGTTGAATTTTGACCACATGGCTTTGCAATGGAAAGTTGAGAGGCAAATCACATGCATCACTGTCGTCACAGAGGAATCCTCAAATTTACCTGGGAGGAAGGGCTCTGTTGTCGATAAACTGGGATTATGTTGGATTCTGGACAAAAGCTCCCACGCATACAAAAAATGACATCTGTGGGTGAAGATCTAGGGTGTTTGGTGGAGGCCAAATATAAGTGGACGAATGTATACAATAATCTTTAACTTTTCCAAAGAGAAGCTGATTCCTTCTGCAGCCATTTGAATTCTATTTAAGCATCTCTAACCATTTCACCCCCTGACATTGGAAGAAATCTTCTTCAATCAGAGCACGGTCAGCTCTTACGTTGCTGACTGTAGAATGCAAAGTACGGTAGCGTTGTTTGAACAATAAATCATGAACATTTAAAGTACGGGAGTTTTGATTTTTCTCGAAATTCACACAAAATTTAGGCTCCTATCTTTTCAACACTATCGAAATACCTCTAAGGGATATTATGCCAACGTCAGTAGGACAAAATCTCAATATTTCACTTAATTTATGCCTTAGAAGGCTTAAAATGCCAACTCTTCTGGTGAGAATTCTTTAAATGGTGGTTTTTCTGACTCACGATCCAAAAGAACGAAATCTCAAAATTTTCTTTACAATACAATACCTTTGTCGTTAAAAATGGGTATTAAAGTACTATGGAAGTGCTAGTCGTTTAAACATAAATACACCTTCTTGAACACTTCGATAACAACCCAGCTACATGATGGAGACTACGAAGGAAATATCTCCTAGGAAATCTGTAGAAAATTAGAAAGATTCGAGGAGTCAAAATTGATTTCATATGACCACAGTAGCTAAGACCTGAGAACCGAGGGTAGCCGCCGTTACTAATGGGTAGCCAGACGAGCGAGTGGAACCTCTCTTCGGACAAGAGTAAAAAGTGACAGCGACCATTTTTATAACTGCACCAGCTCTCCCAATGTTCGGACTCCGGTGATCTCCCTCATAGATTTCAACCCGACAATGAGCCTTTGTCACTACAAAACCCCAGTTATTTAAGGACGAAATCAAGGGATTTTTGAAAAACCCCACCAGGTGATTCAGCTTTCTCCGGGTTCCTGATTAAGACAGTAGAGGGCTTTTCATATTTTTCAAGTACTGAATCCAGGCAATCTATTTAAGGAGTATATTAATCCATTAATAGCCACTAAGATCTTCTTGTAATGGTTCACCTAAACGGCATTACACAAGGGGAGTGAGCATTTTGATAGAGGCTGGAAGTTTAAGCCCGTCTCTCCGTTCAATTAGGGGAGACGAGAATGGATGATGGCTGAAACCCCACCTGATTTGGATTTTATGGTGGCTACCCAATGCTGGATAAACACTGTCTGAAAAACTCATCGGCATGAATTTACGAGGTGACTATGAATTGATGTAGTCAATATAAAAAAAGCTCTCTGACTGCTCACAGAGCAGATTTCTAACGCGGGTCTCTGGGATCGGGGATTTCAGGCATTACCTCTTGACTTGAATGATTGAGCATTTAAGAAGCGTCAAAGAGGTCAACCCAGCGGTCCCACCTCAAAAGGACGTCCAAAATGATTTTCCGTCAACTTTTTTCGATTACATCAGCCCCAATCTGTGGCGACGAGACTCCTCAGATCTAACTTCGCCCGCCCTTAGTGAACTTGGAGTATTTTTGTGCATTAAATTGACTAGTTGATTATCAACTCTGTAAGTGCGATACCTCTCTTAACCTAAATGAATGGAATTGATTAATTCCTTCATAACCAAATCAGTTCCCACTGAAACTGCATCTACGCTCTATCATGCAGTCACAATGAAGGGTGTCGTCTTTGATCATTTCGAATGAAACAGTTCCATGGAGGGCATTAGAGGTTATAGAATGACGTAAATAAATTTTATTCAGACTCATACAAACCAGCTAGAAAACGTGAAGAGGTGCAAAGAGGGGAAGGTGGTGGACACGCACCTAGGGACTACTAAGGCTTTACAAACGACTGGTAGTGTTCCGAGTGGGAGTGCAACAGGGGGAGTGGCCAAGGGTGCGAAAGTGCCAACAAGTAACGAATTCACATGGAAAGCAGAAGAAACTTTGGGATAAAAGATATTCAGGGCCAGGGATGAGAGTTTTTTGGGAGGACGAAGACACGGACACACAAACCATTACCAGTATTAACGAACCCTGTAAGTAGTGTTGAACACTCCAGAGAGTAGTGGTTAAAAGCGGGCTAAAAATGAACCAAATAACTTTTTCAACATCTACTGACAGTAGTAGAGCTCTAGCTACAATTCTTTACAAATGTGATGAGAGGCGCTATTTCCCAGCAGTATATTTCCTTAACCCGAGCCAGCAAAACAGCTTCCACTTACTGCACAACCCGAATAGATAGGCAAGTAAATCTAAGAACATATTCCAGGCGTCCAAATCGGCAGGAAATTCGGCTACAGGAGGCCCCAGTCTGCCGTCGGGGCGGAACAGCTGAACGACCGGCAACGGAGCACGGGGCCTTTCCGGTCGCTGCACCCAGTCATTGACAATAACACGGGGTCTGAGCTCAATTTGGCTCTATAAGGTGGAAATTAAGAAAACAGTAGTAATATCGAATATCACACTACCCCATAAGTTCTGTCCGAATCTGTAATTACATGTAACATTAGTCACATGTAATAAATATATTACAGATCCAGACAGAAGGTACGGCATGACCTGTTACTTTCATGAAATGAGCTCTAATTGATCTTAACTCAGGTGACGGTGACCTTAAAAATCTGGTCTTTAGTAATTTGAAAAAGCTTTATTAATTTTCGATGGCTACGGGTAGATGAGCTTCAGTCTAAGTCTTGGGGGAGGGGAAGGATGACATAAAATAGGGTCACTGGAATGGAATTCTTACAATTGATAAAGCTCAAAGTAACCGTTCAGAAGTTCTGAGAAATAAATGAATGTCCAACAGTGCGACGCCGCTTTGAATTTTTACGGAAGTTCAGCTCTAAAAAGAGTGGCAATCACATTCGCACAGGGTGACTTAGCTCCGGGTTCCAGCATAATGTGATGTGCATGGTGCTGCACACACCATTGTGGCGATTTTATCGCACTGCCTTAGAAACTCGCTATATTCTGACGGGTAGTGTGTAATCATCAGTGTTCCATCTGCAATAACCCCTTCGGTAAAGATTGTTCTAGAAGTCATATTTTATTATTTTATGGGAAAATTCTGCGGGCGCCCACCAACACCTGCTAATGAGCGAGTGTGTGATAACTCAAACGAGAACAGACCACAATGCGACCCTTGCTAAGGCTGAAATTGGCGTTTGACACTGAACTTTAATCACTCAGTTCAAACTCGTTAAATTCATTACTCAGAGCCCTACATCCAGGCCACAATTTCGGGAATCAGTTTTAATGATAGGCTTTCCTATTACTCTAACATTAGGTAACAATGAAGTGGTAATTTGCATGTTAAACCCACAAAATGACTCCATAATCTAGAAAAAATTTTTTAACAGAAGGCGATTCTTACCCCGTCACTTTCCTCTCCTGAGCTACTTGCATTTGCTCTAGTGGAGTCCGGGGTGGAAGGGGTTGGCGGTCTTTCCACAGGAATTCGATTTCTAAAGCTCTAAACGGTTGAAAGAAAACAATACTCCCAAAGCATGTTTAAATGCCGACTCTGAGCTTAACATACACATTTAGTATACGTAGGATTGCTTATCGCCAAGGAAAATCTCGTAGATAGCCTCCTATCAGGCAAAATGACACCTTTGATTTGTGCATTTTAGTAAGTAAAATTCCCCTAGGAAATTCAAGCAAAGATAAACGTTTGAATAACAGTCGAACTAAAATCCCATTATCCAACACCGATTAGAGGGGATAGTATAATCGAAACGCTAAAATCAGGGTAAGGCTGCGAGCTAAATTCCCCTGTAGTTGAAGGCCTAAATAAAGTCGGCGTTTACAACCCCCTGAATCCACTATCATTCGTGATTTTATGTTTACCTAATCATCATGACTGGGGGGAAGGGGGAGAAATGTGGGTGTGGGTGACCTGGCGTTTGGTGACCCAAGTAGCGTGCGAAATATTTCTGCACGCTGTTTTCAACAATAATCGAGTCCCAAGGAATGTGGCTCAGTTTTGCTGAAAACTTGCATCGGATGGTTTTTCTGTAGAAAGCTGTTAGATAAACACGCATATGGATGGGGTAGTTTGGAAAATACACTCCCAGGTGCCTAGAAAAATACCAGTTACTCGATGCAATACTAAGTCTGAAGTTAAAGTGCAATGAACGACTAAACGTTTTACTGAAATGAGAAGGCCATAGACTAACTTCTCTCAGTGACATAATGAAACATACAAACTGCAATCGGTATTTGAAGAGAGATTGAGCTGTACTAAAGAGCAAAATAGGCAGTCATGTGCAAAAATGAGTAACAGTTAAATTATCCAGTCAACTACTGACTGTTCATGTAAACATAGAGTCAAAACAAACACAAGAAATCAAAACTTACGGCCATTTTAAAGAATATGTTGTGGTGACAGCAGGTGTGAATTTAGTGAATACGGAATGCTTGGAACTACAATTTATGAACAACTATTCAACCACTCATCGATTCTTCACCTCTGAACTAATAAAATGGACCCCTGCGCCTGTTCTAATTGGTGGGTCATTTGAAATCAATGTCTAGATTACGAAACAATTCAACTTGGTCGTTCCTCATTGGCTAAAGGTCACAGGTCAATCCAGTTAGTGGAAAAATCGTGGATACGAAAACCTGGATTTTAGAGGATGATTAGGTGCCTTCGGGAATGAGCAAAAAAGTTGTCATTGAAAGACATCTGATGGAGTTGAGTCCGAGACCCTTTACTGAAATAGCGCCAAAGTGCTTTAAAAAGAGCAGTAAAATAGTGCCAAATGTGACGACGAAAATGGGTGACAACTGGGACATCTGAAGGTTTCGCATGTTGTGCCTGGAAAGTACAGCTAAAGCCCTTTTCCCTGTGGAGTCATGTCACGTGTCTTAACGTCAAAAAGCTGGCTAGTTAGACATATTGAACAATGCCACTCAGGTTCCGAGTTGGAAGAGATAGACAGATAGTCGGTAGGCATCGAGGCGCCTACGGTGTCTACCGTGCCCTAAGAAATCGCCAATTCGGAAGGGCATACGGAACCACTGCTAAGTGAAGCACCAATACAACTGGAATGAATTAAGTTAAGTCGAATCAATGCTGTGGTGTCATTAGCGTCGTCCTTTGGAGGGCTGCGGCACTGAGTCTCAGTGAGTACCTCGTCATGGTAGAGCCTTTTCAAGCTTCGTTCATGCCAGGCCCCCTGTTGGATCCTTTTATAAGGAGAAAGGGAGACCATATTACTAGAGACCATCTGATTGCACTGACAGCAAATTTCTTCCCAGCCTATCGGCAGGAAAGTGTCTAGGTTTAATTAGGCTGAGCAATTAGAATGGCTGTAAGGTGGTGTTCACTTTGCGTTTAACTTCCAAAGCGACCAAGGTAAGAGAAAACCGAGGATGGAAGTATGAACCGGTATTAATAGCAACAACAAACACGGGGAAGGTGTGATGTTCCTTGAGAGCTACCGTAGGGACTTGGGAACGTTTATTCTGGCGACGGAACACAAATCATGATTTAGTGGTTTGTGATTGATTCCTGGTCGTTAGCGTCCTGTCCTTGAAAAACGTAACCATATCAGCGCAGGGATATGTACATGTCGTCCACTCCTGGCGGGCTTTGGTATGACAGCTAAGAAACAAGCCAGTAGCTCCCTGTCAAATGTCGAATAGCGTTTTTCCGCTGGTTGCAAGGTCTTGGAGAAGATACCCGGCGGTTGTAGCTGTCCGTTGACTAATTGGTGTAGTGTAGGCGTCTACTATGAGGGCAAGTCCTGCCACGGGATCTGCGTGAGCAATGGCCATGCTTCGAGGGGGGCGGTCGGTCCCTTAGAACCGTGAAAGATGCCGTTCGTTCCGTTGAAAGCTCGATAGGGCCGTTGTTGCCAGTTGTAAAGTTCACCAAGTGTAACGCTCTGTTTGCACAATCTGTGATAAAACGACGGTAAATGTTTACCACGCCCAGAAAGTGTTTGAGCTGGCGCTTGGATATTGGCCGTGGAAACCGTTGGATCACCTTGGTCTTCTCTGGGCTCAAGGTTAAACACGGGTAAAATCCCATTTAGACGGTCACCAGTCTTCTCAACTGTCACACACATTAATCCTCGATGCTCATATTCGACCGCATCTCAATCGTAACGTCGGCAACAAGCCTATTCGACTGGCCTACTCACAGATCCTCGATGCCCAGCGTATAGACACCGGGATATTCCTCTGTATTCTCCCACTTTTTCGACCCAGAGCCACCACCACTCGATGAACTACTCTTGTCAACTCTGGTCTCCCACACACGTTGCCCACGCGCCGTAACCTCCCTTTCTCGACTGGCTGTTTATCGAGCGTTTCTGTTACATTTTCTGATCTAAATGCCGAACACCCTACCGATAAAGAAACAATCTTAAGGTAGCCTCAGCATTGAACCTGGAGAAAAGTTATCTTTTAGGACCCTAGCGCAAAACTTGCTACGACATAATTTAACCATTCAACTTTAAAATAACCACTGATCTCTCAAATCCCACTCTAACATCGGACATTTTCTCTTTAAAGTGAATACACTCTTGGATTCAAAATATGTTTTTGACTAATTACCTTGCCCTAACTGGAACACGCAGACTGATTTGTGCTCAGAAAACTATTTGGCCTAATTTAATTGAAAAAGAGAAAGCAGTGCTAGTGACAAATAGTGTCCTTTGTGATTACTTCGATCTAGAATTGCGGGATTCGTCAAATGAGGAAATAATGAAACATTTGAATTAAGGCATTTATGGACGGTCGGTATTCCTTGGACCCATGTATGCATGTATGCCTAAGCAAATTGAAACAGAATATGCTTACTTCGACCTCCTGACAAGTGAGCAGTGGTAGTGGTGTTAAAATTAAAACCCAATCCTACCCATGAAGGCGATATCCGACTGCGTAGGAAGAGTGCTCCATTTCTGAGTCTAAAATCAAGCAGTGATAGGTCGAAAGCAGTATGGAATGTGAGCATTCTCTGAATCGAACATTCTGTCGGTTAATCAAAGCAATATTGCTTTATTGTAAGAAGTGGGGTCTTGCCTCCGATCGAGATGTCATTCTCCCATGAAGAGAATCAGATGTCATTTACCAGGAGCTTCGGTATTCCTTCCGCTAAAATCTAGCGAGCTACAAAAAAGCACCAGACACTATTTGTGGGAATAAATTCCCGGTTACGTCAAAGCGAAATTTGGAAAGTAATTAATTAGGACATCTCATTTCTTAGAAGCTTTTTCATTAATGTAATATATAGAAAAAGGTAATCAGTTGCTGGCAAATATTTGTGTTCTTCACTACCAACAGGCTTTAACTCAGTCTTTTGTTACATTTGCTTGATATTTGAATGCAGCATTGTGCATAAAAAGTAAACATGGTTTTGGGTTAATTTATTTCCGTAGTCATTGCCATTTGGTTGCGATAAAGAGCGCTAGGACAATATTTACAAGATTGGAGCTCACTGAGTAGGCCACGAATCCTAAAGCCGCAATACGAACTATAAGTGAGCTGATTTTTTTGCAAACCCAATAAATATCAGCGCTTTACTTAACCCTATTCCTCTCTGTCTCCTTTCCAGAAAGTTTTCCAAAACAACGCAAATTTGCCTTTAAGTAGTCAATCTCTCTGGGTCTCCATTTCCGTCTGAATTGTGTTAAAGTGCTGTTTTCTGTTGAGATTAGCCAGATAGAAGATTCAATAGTCATATGGCATTATATAAGTAATTACATTAGTAGCATAACAATGGGATAAGTAAGCGCTAGGAGTGATTTTTTATAAATTTCAGTCGGCAATGAACTCTAGTCACTCAAATTAAGGTTATCAGACACGTCATTCACGCCCTTTCACCAAAGCCATAATTTCAGAATCAAGTTTTAATAAAAGGCTTCCATACCCGCTTACCGTGACCCGAGGCAAGGGTAGCGTTAATCTGAGTGATAAAGTGCAAAGAATTTCTCTCATGGCCATATTTCAGATTCCGTCACCCCTTAAACCCATTATTTCTACCAATTTTATGGAGAAAGATGCTTACCTTATTGCTGCTAAGAACGGGGTGAAGGGGTGCAGCGAAGAGAAATGACTAATTTCGAAGAGGTCAGCAGGCGAAATTTGATGTGGAAATTTAGACTTTCATTTCAAATGGCGTGAAAAATGGTCCTGGAGAAATTGTCATAAGTATTTGTGTCCCAAGAAAATTGGCTAAATTTAGCTGAACACTCGGATGGAGCATCCGGAAAACAAGTTGTATGAAAGGCCGACTCTCAGAATGGAATGGAATGGTGCTTCTTAAATAATATGCTTTTCCGTTGCAGTCTCAAATTTATTTACTATTTTGGATTTTTCTATCAGATGGCAAAAAGGCTGCCACGGCAAAAATGCAGCCTTTTGCGTTCCTTCTTATAAGCCGATCTCGTATCGATTCTCTCTATTAATGGCAATTTCATTCTCTATCAAGATTGGCAAAGTACCAGATTTGCTCATGAAATGGCATTCTGTTTGCAGTTGAATTTGAAGCGTAAATCTGTGATGAATGAGTCCTAGGCTAATAGTACATTACTGTTGAAATAGCGGTCATCAATGAACTCCAATCACGCAAATTTAGGTTATCGGAATCGTCACTCTCACGTAAACACCAAAGCCATAATTAAAGAAGCACTGTTTAATTAAAGGCATCGATGTTCACCAACCGTGACCCGAGGTGAGGGGTGCTAATAATTTGAGCAATAAAGTGCAAAGGACTTCTCGCGGGGCTCTATTTCGATTTCGTCACCCCTTGAACTATTGACTATTATTGGCAATTTTAGGGAGAAGGGGTGGGAACAGACACAAAGGATGCTTGCCTTATTGTTGGCATGACTTAGGTGAAGGGGTGTAGACGAAGAGAAGTGTGCGCTTTCTAAGAAGTCAATAAATCGATAATTCATCTCACAATTCCAACAGTTAAGCTAAGTGCGACTTTTCCTCTGATATCAAGGTTTACTTTTCTAACACCACCTCTGCCATTTGTTGCCTGGTAATGGGAGGTGGCAGAAAAATTGTCGTGTTCTTTAGTACAAACACGCTTTAGATTGAGATGCCTTCCAACTGGAGCGCGCTCGGTACTTGTATCTCTTCCATGAGAACAGCACACATGATTTTTGGACTACTGGTTTTGGCAGTTATCGCTCTGCTGCAGGGATAAGTACCGTGAGGGCAATAACCTGCCATTGTTTGAGGCAATGCAGGCAACTATTTTTGGAAGCGGAGCTCACAGATCAGGACTCTAACCACTAGGCCACAGTGCGTACTCAAGGAGCTGATTACACTGGGAAGGTAGACTTATCGTAATGTTTCCCAATCTGAATTGAAGTAGTCAGCAAAGATATTTGGTTTTAATTAATTGGCCTGTCTGAGTGGTGCTTTTCATCGAAATTTTGCATCGATTCCTTGCATTGATAGTCAAGAGGCAAGATTCATTATGGCATATGACGTCCCAATTATAGTTAAATTTAGAGAAAAAATGTAAAAAGTTCCAGGAAAGTAATCACAATATATTTTGAAGTATGGTCAAGAGTGAACTACAATCACTCAAATTAAGGCTACTAGATTCATAGCCCATTCATCCAGCGAAGCCATAATTTAAGAAGCACTGCTTAAATAAAGGCATCGATGTTCACCAACCGTGAACCGGGGCGAGGGGGTGTTAATAATTTGAGAAATAAAGTGCAAAGGATTTCTCGCGGGGCTCTATTTCGGATTTCGTCACCCCGTGAACCACTGACTATTATTGGCAATTTTATGGACAAGGGTTGCTCATCTAATTGTTCGCATGAGTGGGGCGAAGGGGTGCTCAACTATAATCGAGACAGTACTAAGGTGCAGAAAAATATAGCTTAAACCTCAAATCGACTAACACTCGAAATGATGGATACTGTCACAGATTGAGCCAACTGAATGCTCAAGTGGTTCTCGCAAAATGGGAGTAGGAAAGCCACTGGATGATCCTGCCCTCAATCTTAAGACATATCTGAAGGAGCATCTAAGGCATTTAATTAATTTAGTGACGCGTGAGACCGAATGCCTAAATTGGTATTAACGCTACAGATTGCCTAGATGTATTAATAGTTCCTTCGCATTTTGATGCAACGACACTGCAGGTGGTGAGTGAAAAGTGCTTAAGACGTACTCAGGAGCCAAAAACAGAGAGTGATGTGTGGAAAAATGGGAGGTTTAGTCATGTCATGCAGTCCTACACAGGATGTCCATCAAAATGAGGAGATGGCATTAGGACTGCAGCCTTTCCTGAGAAGGCGTGGCCGTGCACAGCTTGGATTCACCGAAATGCCCTATGGACTTTCCGAATGCTGTCTAAGCATAGTTTATTAAACACCGCCTTACAATGGAAATATACTGCTCATTTTAAAGGCTTATTGGAGATTGAAATATGAAGTAAGTGAAAAATGGTTGTAATGTAATGTAATGCAATGTAGTGTAATGGTTCATCAAGCGTCGGAGGCTACAACACGCTTCGATTGACCGAAACATCAAGGGTAAGTGAACCTGGATTGGGTTGATGATTAGTTGGCTATCGAGGAGTGAGCTAACCATTTGTCATCCCAAAATATCTGGCCCAGTGTTATTCTACTGAAAATGGCAGACCCAGAATTATAATACTACATGCGGGCTTACTATCCACCAGATCAACTGGATCACAAAAGAGCATTTTAGGTGGATTCAGGGACTAAGATGTAAAAATGTTAGTACATGGTTGCGTTTTGTGCAGATGTGAAAAGAGCAATCCACAACTATTGGCGATGGGATTGTACTCTCAGCAGATACCGATAAAGAGTACATCCAGATGAATAACTCAAAGCAATTCTCAATCAGGTAACGGTCAATTAATTTCTTGGAGCAACTTAAGACTCCCACTTCGGGTGACTCAACTGATTTGGTTGAAGGATTGTTGTCTGAGATGCACTACTGCAGCAAGAAATAAGAGCTATTGATGGGGGATAAAGAGATGTGGGCTCCTTAGGGATTTCAATTTTCAGGAAAGTCGAGGAGGTTGGGTGGGAACAAGTACCAAGAAGTTGAAATCGTGGAACAACTGTAATGGAGACGGGTGATTCGCGTACGATCTCTGCCGTGGCACAGGACGGCAGCCAGTTCTGTCCTGAGAACAGTGAATTGGCTCTGTGGGTCCACATGGTAATTAGCTTGACACAATGGGATTCGTCACTGCATTCCACCTGGAGTTTCTTGTGTGTGGATCAGAACAGCCTGCCCCACGTGTTGTGAAGTTCGATGGCCGATCTGAGCGGGCTGTGGAGCGTGAGGGAGCACGTGTGGATAGTGCTGTCTCATATGCTTGGCGTTTCAAGAGGCGCACTCCCAAAAGTAATGACTGTCTTTGGAAGAGATGTAAGAACGTCCTCGCAGGTCTGGGAGGTCTGGAAGAAAGTCGGATTTGACTGACAGAGACCGTCGGAATCTAAATGGAATTGATGGAAACGGTCGCGAGGCCATGACTCCTAAAATCACTGCAGAGTTCAACGAGGACCTACGGAACTCCGTTTCCGCGAAACTGCTTGCAAGGAGCTGCACAAATAGGGGTTCCACCACGGAAGAGCTGCGATTGGGACACCTCTACTCACAGAGACAAAAAATATTTTAAAGCGCTTATGCAGAAGCCTCCATAAATGGCCACTCGAGAAGTAAAAAAATTGCGAATTTTTTCTGAAGAATCATCGGTTGCCTTATTGCCTACCTACAGCCGAGTGCACTGAACTCGGTGGCAGCCGAAAGCAGCATTGAATCCACACTGCTGCCTTCTCCCAGTGGTAAACATGGCGGCGGGCGTTCTGTCAAGATGACCTCGGGTGCTATTTGTTATGGGAATCCGTCAGGCCAGTGACTTCTCATCATGGAGGAAGAATTTACAGCCGAGACTATTTAAGAATTTTTGGCTACTAAAATCATCGTATTGTGGTTGAAGAAATGTTTCCGGAGAGGAACGCCATATTTCAAGATGCTAATGGACCTTTTCATAGAGCATTTATTGTCGTCGATTTCAGAGACTCAAGTTGAAGTCAATCTCCGTCGCCATGGTCTCTAAAGGAACGGAGGGTGTTTTAACTGGAGAATAGGCTGAAATTCCTTTGGAGCGAACGATTCACAATTTGCATGGACAAATACCTCGAACAAATATTTCAATTACTCTATCTCACTTTGTCACAGTTTCATTAATAGATTCCAAATTGAAATACGTCGTTTAGATCAGCGTGCTGACTAAGGAATCCTTTTTCCATGAGATTGAACTTAAAAATAGAAAAAATGTGCAAAATTCACCAATGATGTAACCAGGCGAACTCGAAAAATTTTAAAAGCATTTTACTTACTTGTGAATTTATTATCTTCTCTTATTCTACTAATTGTCAACAGAAACTCTTCATATTTGATTGTTAATATTTCAAATATGAAGCAGGATGTCCCAGAACTCTGTTATTCTGTTTAAATGGCACGAAGTGACGCACCAAAGTGACCCAAGATTTCGATTGTGATAGGTCGGTGATGCAAACTCAATTGGGTAAGGGGGGTTGGGTTGAGGCAATCTATAAGGTCAAGGCATCGCAATTATCGAGATCATTCCTTCGACTGTACACCTGAGAGATAGACGCATTACGCCCACTGATCCCAAGCGATGAATGTGAGTTTAATTCAGTAAAATTATCCATGTTTTTATTTGCCCGATTGAAATTTCCTTAGCATTATGACAGGTGCAATGAGTTACTCCTAGAGTCTTCAATGAGATATGAGTGATGCTGCAATAGGATCGTAGCTTAGACGACAGCAGTAACCATGGTAAATAATGGAGTCGGTGCTTGAAAAATGTCATCCCATCCTTGCTCAGATGCTTCACTGCCTCGTGAAACCTAGTGCTATGACTATGGATTCTCCAATGCCAACCTCACACCCTTACTTTTGCTCGACCATTCATATGCGAAATGCACGTATTCGCTTTGATGCTTGCCTACTCCAAAGCTATCATAGTAGGTTCTATCCACGGTAAGAATGAATGAGTAGCTGGTTCACATCGATATGACTGGCTTTCTTTGCAAAAATGAGGCTTCTTTTCATGGAAGTTGGAGTTGCATGGAGAAATGGCGTGCTTGCAATCTGTTATGGTCAGTCGGGTGGGCAATCTCACACTCGCTTATTTATTCACCCCCTTAAATAGAGCCAACAATTTAGGTCAGATCAGCGCAGAGATTAGTTGTTTAATGACCATTGTGTGCTAGCTTCAACTCTGAACATAAATTACGCATTACTGATTAAGTCAACGAGGTATCACGATTAAGTGTAGGCTTGGGAATCGAAGCTCAAATAGTCCAACTCAAGCTCCAATTAGGGGAATTCGCCCATTTAATTAAGTCTTGAACCACCAAGGCTATTGAGATTCCTCTGTGGCAATTATTCATTCTGCTTTGTAGTGACTGTGATTTAGTTGCCCCAGAACAGTAATTCTGTGATCGCATTTCTTTATTTGTTGCCTCTTGATATGAAACGGGCTTCTGATATTTTATTTTAGAACGAGCAAATTGATGGAAATCCTGAAGGGGCGCCAGTGCAGCCACTGAATGACGATGTTCAAGCCACCAATGAAGCAGCACTTGGACCACAAGTAGGGTCCCACTGCTAAACTCGGGTTATGTTAAACTGCCTTTGCACTGCTGGTGACTTGCAACTGCTTCCTTTGTAGGCTGAGGCAGAACGCCCTCCTGCATTGGAAATGAACGGCGAGGAGCAGCCACGACCGCAAAGGCCTCGCGCACCCCCACGACTGGCGCAACCCAATCCTGGCGTTGGACTGGTCTACGAGCTATTGATACTCCCCATTGCTGTGACCTTCTTGGTAATGTCATGCATATCTTAGATGTGGTCCTCATGTCTTTATGGAATTGGAGCACAGTACTCCCCTGCGTTGATTTTCACTTGATGCTGTCCTTCCGATGTTATTTAATTCGTCTTTTCGTGCAATTCTACATCTTCAAGATTATTGGAAGCAGTATAACATTAAACTTCCTTTTTTAGTTTTACGGCTTCTTCCGTCTAGGTCCTCTGTTCGAGGAAGTCGTCGCCGGTTTAGTTCAGGAACTTTCACCATTTTTCGGGGTATCCACGGGCTACTTAATATTGTGTGCGTCTGCTTTGTTGCTTTTACTCCGTTGGCAATAAATAAATTCCCCGCATTTTGATTCATTGTCTTTGGTGATGTGCGCCTTATTAGGAAGCATGTTTGGTAGTCCAATCCCTCTTGTGAAAAAGCATGCAATACACAACCGCCCTTTAGAGCTACATTGGGAATATCTCACGTTAATTTCAAGCTGACCCTAACCCCAACTTTAACGGTTTAAGCATTAACTCCTTCAGCAGAACTCTATCCAAACGGCTCTTGAGTAAACCTTGATCAATTGTTTTGACTCTGATCTTTTCAGTGCAACAACTCTAGTACCCGTAGTCTCCACGAAGTCACAACCTGTCCAGACCACCTCAAGAGCTAGACGCCAACTCTCCCTGTAGAAAAGTCATAAATATTGGTAGGCTGAAAACTCGATGACCATTGCTACAGTGACAGTGTTTAACACACTGATATACCGAGCGCGGCTAACACCGAAAGAGGCAATTATCAGCCTGTTGAGAGCACTAGAAAAGCCAACTTCGAGGAAACCTTGTCTTCCAAGTTGGAGTAAAAGTATTTAACTTCAGCCACTGAGTTGAGACGGATCTCAGCAAAAGTACGACACACTCGTGAAGGTCTATTGAGTAAAACTCTCTGGAACTTCTCGAAATCTGTTCTATTTTGTGGTCAAAAACTACTTTTTGCTTTAATTGATGTAAATTTCGAAGATATAAAAATAGGTGAGATATCCCCTCCAGATGATGATTTTTAGCATCAAATTGACGCCACCTTGAACTCACATCAGCATTAACTGACAGTGTCGCTCACAGTGGCTATTTGGCCTTTCTAAGCATTGCCTACGACTTGCTATGCCAGCATTCAATGTCTACTCATCAAAAGAAGCCTCGAATTTGTGAAAGCAGTTGATAGCTGAAATGTCACATTGCAAGTTGCCATTGCAGTTACCAAAATGTGGTTTTGTTGAAGAACATTAACTGAGTTGCTGGAAAAAGAAAGAAATGTTGTTGATGAATGTGTTTGGAATTGTTATATCTCCAGAAATTTATATTAACAATGACCTGATTATCTTGAATTATTATATACTGACCTTTCGTTACTATCTGCATAATGAGTGCAGTCGTTTAAGTTGTTACTATAACGCCTTCGTCGAATAAACGTTGGAGTTACCACGCATCCCGTCTCTTGTGGCCGTTACTAACGCAACGTCTACTAATCAGACCACTTTGGGTAGCATAGCTCCTCGTACTTTATTTCAAGAATTGGAACTAATTTTTCCCTCAAGGCCTATGAAGGCAGCAAACGAACCCACTTCCTTAAGCTGGGGCTCTGGATATTCAGGGCTCTGACGGAGCAGGCAAACTCGCATCCATCTGTAGTGGTGCAGTTAATCGTGGTCTGAACATTGTGCTCCTCATCGATACTCGACTCCGTGAGGATTGTCTAGAGCTGGGGGGGGTGCCAAACTTCATAATACCACTATTCAGTAAACCAAATGCGACGTGAGATTAGTTGTCTGTGGTGAGATTAGATGGCTATTCATTAATTTTGGCATGACGATTTAACGAGTTCCAAGAAGCAAATGCCTTGTTATCACAGAAGGTCAGTGCGTACCGCTGATGCCGTGTCTGAATCCACCCACCACTAACCGCAGTTGTATCAAAGGCAACTCTCCACTAGACTGTGTGATGATCTCATGGTGTTTAAGGCAGTAGTCGAAGCCATTCTTTGTGCAGTTGCAGTCGCCGAAACCGTAGAAAGAGGAGTCATAAGAAACTCTGGCTCCTCCATTCTTGGAAAGAAAGCAGCTTCGGAAACCGAATGTAAGAAATTCGCTAGTGTAGAACTAGGTGCGCTACATGCGATCGAAAGAGCAGGTCGAGATTGGTATGAAGTTGGTTCAAGCTTGATCAATCTGCTTTCTGCTGGTAAGCATACCCGAAATGCAATGACCCAATGACGTTCATTGGTTCGCCAACACAATGACCCATGAATTCAAATGTGATAGGTCGATGATGCAACCTCAACTGAGTAACGGGGGTAAGGGTAAGGCAATCTGTATGGTCAAGGCATCGCAATTATCGAGATTATTCCTTCGACTGTACACTAATCCCATGCGATGGATGTGAGTTTAATTTAGCAAAATTATCCATGTTGTTATTTGCCCAATTGAAACTTCCTTGGCATTATGATTGGTGCAATAAGTTGCTCTTAGCCTCTTCAACGAGATTTGAGTGATGCCGCAATAGCATCATGGCTTAGACGACAGCAGTAACCTTGGTATATAATGGAGTCAGTGCTTGAAAAATGTTATAAGATCCTTGCTCAGATGCTTCAATGGCCTCGTGAAACGAGAGCGATGACTGTATATTCTCCAATGCCAACATCACACCCTTACTATTTGAGCTGTGTACGGTTTTTAGCTCGAGCATTCACATGCGAAATGCACGTATTCGCTTTGATGCTTGCCTACTCCAAAGCTATCGTAGTGGGCTCCATTCATGGTAAGAATGAGTGAGCTGCTAATGCACATCGATACGATTAGCTTTCCTTGCAAAAACGAGGCTTCTTTTCAAGGAAGTTAGAGTTGGATGGAGAAATGGCGTGCTTGCAATCTGTTATGGTCAGTCGGATGTGCAATCTCACACTCGCTTGTTTATACACCCCCCTATTAAATCGGCCACCAATTTAGGTCAGATCTTCGCAAAGATCAGTCGTTAATGTCCCTTAGGTGCTAGACTCAAATCCGCCCACACATTTGATAATTCTTAGTATGTTATCAAGGTAACATGATTAGGCATAGGCAAGGATAACGATGATTAAATTGTCCTAGTAAGCGTTTTGAGAATTTGCCTCTTTAAGTGCGCGAACACAAGGCTAGTAAAGTTCTTATATCGGAATTATTCATTCATTTTTTCAGTGTGGTGGTTGTGGTTTAGTAAACTTACAATAATTTTGCGAATTCCCTTGCATCTAAATGCGTCATACACTTCTGCTACTCGTTTTAGAGCCAACAAATTGACGAAATCTCTGAAAGGACGCCAGTGCAGCCACTGAGTGACGATGCTAAAGCCACCAATGAAGCAGCACTTAGATCACATGTAAGATCCCACTGCGAAACCATGGGAATATGAGACTGCACCTGCTGTGCTCTAGACTTGAAACTGCTTCCTTTGAAAATGCTCGGGAAGAAAGCGATCGTGCATTCGAAATCGCCGTGGAGCAGCTACTTCCGGGATTGCCTCGCGGACCCCTAGCACATACACTACCCAGCGTACGGACTTCCGTGATAGTGGCATTTGTCTTCTCTATCTTAAGGCTCTTCATGATGCAGAATCTTCCTCATGGATTCCCCTTGTACTGATTTTGAGTTAATGTTGGCCTTTTGGTGTTATTCAGTTCTGCTTCTCTTCATGTAATGCTTTTTCTGAGAGATACAACGTTAAGAAGAAACACAACGTCCATCTGTCTTTGTAGGCCTCATTGAGCTTGATTACACTTTCCCGGGAATCGACATTGAGCGGATTGCTCGAATATCTTTTGTATTATTCATGATACACCTCCCTCTCGCGTAACCATGAAGCAGTGGTGTGGTTTTCTTCGTGTGCTTCAATAGTTTTGCTCGGCTAGATAGAAATAAATCTGTGTCTCCATATTCATCGATTTCTTTGGGATTGGGGAGAATGGGGAAGATCTCTGTGTAAATACTCAGCATACTCCTCGGTCCTTGAGCTTTGCATTTTTGCTCGAATTTGGCACTGAGGCACAAAAATGAGAGTGACCATTTGCCTGCCCACGCTATCATCTCCGACCGAACGGCATTCAGTCCTACCCCTCTCACGAAGACCAGGCCTAGCTACATGCTCCTTAACCAATCGCATGGTGAATTCACGCCCAAGATCTGGTACCTGCGTCTCTAAGTGCTTAACAGTGATATCCTCGGCTTGTATTTTAGTAAAGCTCCCAACTGCCATTTCCGAAATCGCCTCACTTGAGTGAGATTGCCTCCTCGAGTTATAGGCTCGAAGGCCCTTCATCCGACCGCATTCGTTTCCCGTCTTTCACATTAAACGTACGTTTGTCAGCGATACTGAGGCCTGCCTTTTGAGGTTCGAGTCATTACAATTCGGGTGTGTTTACCAGCAGAAAGCAGATTGATCAAGCTTGAACCAACTTCATACCAATCTCGGCCTGCTCTTTCGATCGCATGTAGCGCACCAAGTTCTCCACTAGCCGATTCCTTACATTCGGTTTCCGAAGCTGCTTTCTTTCCAAGAATGGAGGAGCCAGAGTTTCCTATGACTCCTCTTTCTACGGTTTCGTCTACTGCAACTGCACAGAGAATGGCCTCGACTACTGCCTTAAACGTCCTGGGATCGTCACACAGTCTAGTGGAGAGTTGCCTTTGATACAACTGCAGTTAGTGGTGGGTGGATTCAGACACGGCATCAGCGGTACGCACTGACCTTCTGTGATAACAAGGCATTTGCTTCTTGGAACTCGTTAATCGTCATGCCAAAATGAATGAATAGACATCTAAACTCACCACAGACATCTAATCTCACGTCGCACTTGGTTTACTGAGTAGTGGTAGTATGAAGTTTTGGTAACTGTATTGGCAACTTGCAAGGTGGCATTTCAGCTATCAGCTGTGTAGAAGGAGTGAATGCTTAAAACGTTAAAGTTGAGGTTAGGATCAGCTTGAAACTAACGTGAGATATTCCCAATGTAGCTCTCAAGGGCAGTTGAGTATTGCATGCTTTTTCACAAGAGAGAATAGACTACCATACATGCTTCATAATAAGGCGCACATCACCAAAGACAATGAATCACAATGCGGGAAATTTATTTATAGCCTACGGAGTAAAAACAGCAGCGCAGACGCACACAATGTTACGCAGTTCGGGAAAACCAAGTAAATTTCAGAAAGTCGCACAAAAAAGCGAGGGACGAATTCCTCGAACAGAAGAGCTAGAACGCAGAAGCCGTGGAACTAAAAAGGAAGCTTGGTGTTATGCTGCTTGCAATAATCTTGAAGATGTAGAATTACACGAAAAGACGAATAAAATAACATCGAAGGAACAGCATCAAGTTAAAATCAACGCAGGGGAGTACTGTGCTCCTATTAATTAAAGACATGAGGAGCACATCTAAGATATGTATGACATTACCAAGAAGTTCACAGCAATGGGAAGTATCAACAGCCCGTAGACCAGTGCAAAGCCAGGATTGGGTTGCGCCAGTGGTGGGGGTGCGCGAGGCCTTTGCGGTCGTGGCTGCTCCGCGTTCATTTCCAATGCAGGAGGGATTTCTGCCTCAGCCTACGAAGGAAGCAGTTGGAAGTCACCAGCAGTGCAGAGGCAGTTTAGCATAACCTGAGTTTAGCAGTGGGACCTTACTTGTGGTCTAAGTGCGGCTTCATTGGTGGCTTGAACATCGTCACTCAGTGGCTGCACTGGCGCCCCTTCAGGATTGCCATCAATTTGCTGGTTCTAAAATCAAATATCAGAAGCCCATTTCATATTAAGAGGCAACAGAACAAAGACATGCGATCACAGAATTACTGTTCTAGGGAAACTAAATCACAGTCACTACAAAGCAAAATGAATAATTGCCACAGAGGAATCTCAATAGCCTTGTGGTTCAACACTTAATTAAATGGGCGAATTCCCCTAATTGGAGCTTGAGGTGGACTATCTGAGCTTCGATTCCCAAGCCTACGCGTAATCGTGATACCTCGTTGACCTAATCAGTAATGCGCAATTTATGTTCAGAGTTGAAGCTGGCACACAATGGTCATTAAACGACTGATCTTTGCGACGATCTGACCTAAATTGGTGGCCGATTTAATGGGGGTGAATAAATAAGCGAGTGTGAGATTGCCCACCCGACTGACCATGAACAGATTGCAAGCACGCCATTTCTCCATGCAACTCCAACTTCCATGAAAAGAAGCCTCATTTTTGCAAAGAAAGCCAATCACATCGATGTGCATCAGCTGCTCATTCATTCTTACCATGAATGGAGCCCACTACGGTAACTTTGGAGTAGACAAGCATCAAAGTGAATACATGCATTTCGCATGTGAATGCTCGAGCTAAAAACCGAACACAGCTCGAGCAATAGTAAGGGTGCGAGGTTGGCATTGAAGAATTCACGAGGCAGTGAAGCATCTGAGCAAGGATCTGATGACATTTTTCAAGCACTGACTCCATTATTTACCAAGGTTACTGCTGTCGTCTAAGCTACGATGCTATTGCAGCATCACTCGTATCTCGTTGAAAATGCTAGAAGCAACTCATTGCACCAATTACAATGCTAAGGAAGTCTTAATATAAACAAGGCAATTTAATTGAAGAGAACTTGCAATCTAATTTTAAAGGTTCATTTAAATCCACAAAGCAGCATTTGCATTGTTTGCAATTTTCAGCTGCTCCAGCTATAACAGTTATACTTTCTGCCCGGTAAAGGAACTAGGACCTATTTTAGCACAAATGGTAGTCGTAAAAATTTATATATCGAAAATGTCCATAATAAGCATGGATTATTTGATTCGAAAAAGGAAACTTACGTTCATTCCTTGTGGTCTGTGAATGCAGAACGACTTACTTCTAGCTTAGTAAACGGAGAAATGATATCATTGAATTGAAGTCCTAGTTCTTATTCGCTGTGACGGTTGACCATTGGTTCGTCGTGTGTGGTGAGTCATTAATTGGTTTCGGGTCAATTCGATTCGCTTGTGTACTTTGACCATGAACTGATGCACATATCTGTTAAGATGATCTAGATACTCTCTGAATAGCAATAGTGTTTGTGAAACAATTCGGCAGCGATTTAAACCCAAATCCTCATTGATTTTATTAGAACTTAAGTAGATGATTGCAAAGATATTCTAGAACAGATATCGTGGTGTTTGAAGTTGCTACCAAGATCATTATTTGATATTTACACTTTTATTCCAAACCAATGTATATTAGGAATTAGCAATAGAATCAGGGGTATGAAGCTGCAGAGAACACTTGGTTTTCCCGAAAATAGAGGTCTCGCGGTGACAATTCATTCGTGTTACGAAAAAGCTACTCTTAGATTTTTTCCAGAACCGAATAGAATTTGGCTACAGTTTATAGTATATGGTGGTGAAAGTCTGTACGCTTTTTTTCTGGGTCTCGTTGAAGTTTCCTGAGTAGACAAACCCGTAGTATCAAAGGCGCGGCTCAATGCTGCAGACAGTACGTAATTCAAAAGGCAAAATCCAAGAGGAATATGCCAAGTAATTGTACACAGATGTTCCTCTTGAAATTCATTGGCGAATGAGACCAAAGTATGGCGATTCCGAAGCCAAGCAGGACCGTCGCGGACCAATTACCTAAGACGCAGCATTGGTTTAGGCCTCGCTACTCATCTGAGTAAGCTGTCCTGTCCTGTACGCTCCTGTGGCGAATAGGTGCTTCTCGTAATGCTCAGTGTTCTTTGAGGCAGCTTTATGTCAGCCCTAGAGGAAATATCCAAGTCTTATTGATGAAATTCGTCCATAAGCCAATAATAGTCCTAGCGGGCCCGAATGAAGGGTCACTTTAGTCTACCTGCATCCAGTGGGTATGTTTGGAAAGGCTCTTTAGGCAAGGAAGATTTTGACATTCTTTACATAATTCGTGAAAAGAAGCATTGAACCAAGAAGTATCTGGAGTGGTCCGACTATTCCTGTTTGGTGGCTGACGTACCCACTACTTAGGATGTTTACAACCACCATAGTGTTGCATAGCAACTAATTCACTATATGCAAATTTGCACTGATACTAGTCAAGCAACTGTAAATTGCACATTTTCATCGGCAAAAAACCTTAGTGGTTGCTAACTGCAGAATTTAATACATTTAGAGAAGCACAATAAATAAACAAGTAAGTAATAGGCAACTTGACCTTGGAGTGGCGATTCCGTTAAATACAAGTGACTTTATACAAAGAGTTTCTTATTTCTGATTCTTATTCGCTGGAGAAATCGAAAAATGTTTTGATGTGGCTTTGAACTATAAAACAATTGGTGCATAACACTGATCTGTTTCTCATCTTTTATGAATTGACAAAACTTGGAATTTTATGTTCAATCTGATAGGAAAAGGAGTCACTGGTATCTATACAATCGAGGCAACACAATTTAGAACAGGGACTGTTAATGAGAATGCTACATAATATGGTTCAGAAACTGCTGTTCTTTCAATTAACACGTCTGCCAAATAAGTGAAGTTTTAAAAGCCTTCGAGTTGCTAGCATATTTATCAATTTTCTCGTAATCCGATGAATTGTTTATTTTGCCGATTAGAATCTAAACACAGAGAATGACCCGAGAGTTGGATTGTGATGATCGGGGAGGGGGGGAAGAAAGAATTGCTGAGGTCAAGGTCTCGCAATTATCAAGATTACATCTTCGACTGTGAACCTGAAAGTTAGACTGCAAGTTCTCTTCAATCAAATGATTATTCTTATCAACTGCCTTGTTCTTATTGAAACTTCCTTAGCATTATAATTGGTGCAACGAGATATGAGTGATGCTGCAATAGCATCATGGCTTAGACGACAGCAGTAAACTTGGTAAATAATGGAGTCAGTGCTTGAAAAATGTCATCAAATCCTTGCTCAGATGCTTCACTGGTCTCGTAAAACCGAGAGCTATGACTGTGAATTCTCCAATGCCAACCTCACACCCTTACTCTTGCTCGAGCTGTGTTCGGTTTTTTGCTCGAGCATTCACATGCGAAATGCATGTATTCGCTTTTATGCTTGCCTACTCCAAAGCTATCGTAGTGGGCTCCATTCATAGTAAGAATGAATGAGCAGCTGATGCACATCGATATGATTGGCTTTCCTAGCAAAAACGAGGCTTCTTTTCAAGGAAGTTAGAGTTGCATGGAGAAATGGCGTGCTTAAAATCTGTTATGGTCAGTCGGATGTGCAATCTCACACTTGCTTGTTTATTCACCCCCAATAAATCGGCCACCAATTTAGGTCAGACCTTCGCAATGATCAGTCGTTAATGTCACTTAGGTGCTAGATTCAGATCCACCCACACATTTGATAATGTTATCAAGGTAACATGCTTAGGCATAGGCAAGGATATAGATGCTCAAATAATCCAAGTAAGCGTTTTCGAGAAGTTGCCTATTTAAGTGCGCGAACACAGGGCTACTAAAGATCTAATATGGGAATTATTCATTCATTTTGCAGTGTGGTGACTGTGGTTTAGATAACTTAAAACATAAATTAGGCATTACTGATTAGATCAACGAGGTATCACGATTACGCGTAGGCTTGGGAATCGAAGCTCAAATAGTCCAACTCGAGCTCCAATTAGGGGAATTCGCCCATTTAATTAAGTGTTGAACCACAAGGCTATTTAGATTCCTCTGCGGCAATTATTCATTCTGCTTTGTAGTGACTGTGATTTAGTTTCCCTAGAACAGAAATTCTGTGATAGCATGTCTTTGTTCTGTTGCCTCCTAATATGAAATGGGCTTCTGATATTTGATTTTAGAACCAGCAGATTGATGGCAATCCTGAAGGGGCGCCAGTGCAGCCACTGAATGACGATGTTCAAGCCACCAATGAAGCAGCACTTGGACCACAAGTAGGGTCCCACTGCTAAACTCGGGTTATGTTAAACTGCCTCTGCACTGCTGGTGACTTGCAACTGCTTCCTTTGTAGGCTGAGGCAGAACGCCCTCCTGCATTGGAAATGAACGGCGAGGAGCAGCCACGACCGCAAAGGCTTCGCGCACCCTCACCAACGAATTGCGCTTTATTGCACTGATTGCAAGTTAATGTTGTCCTTTCGATTTCACTAATCTCTTCTCTTCGTGCAATTCAGCAAGAAGCATTGCACCAATCTTTCGATTCACTCCCATGCCTTTTTCTACTGTATCCGAACACGCAAGACGGCTTTAGTGATTGTCTCATGCATGCAACTTGTTTCCAGTCTTGTGGATTAAAATGCAATGCTCGAGTGTTTTAGGGAACAACATAGAAAGCATCTTCTTTCACTTTTGACTGCGATGTTTGCTTGTTTCTCTGCATGGCACAAGATTACTAGATATTGCCTGTTTTATAGCAAAATTTGAAATGCACCCACCTACGAGGGACCCTTCTAATCCGGTAAAATCTCCCTGTGTAGAGGCCTGTTGAAGCGGACTGAACCGCTACTGCAGTCTTGAAGCATAGAATACTGCAGCAACCCAAGGAGCTCACTGAGTAGTCCCATTACCAGGGGGGCCACTCTAAGCCCGATGTTAATTCACTTTCTGCACCAACCCAAGCCCCTCAATACACTTTTCGAGCATACCAGACAAGCATTCCTGTGGTGAAGAGCGTTATCTTCACAATTTCAACGATGGCAGCATCGACATTTTTTGCCAATGCAAAATCCTGAATGGAACTTAATCGAATCGATTTAACACCTTGACCTACAAGGAATCGCTGTGGAAAATGTTTCTGAGTTGAAAGTCTCATAAATTATCAACAACGATTTCCTTCTATTTAAACGTCGAAATTCCTTAATTTTTTAAACCTAAACCCAATTAAATGTCTCGACTATCAAGCCGAGAGCTTTCTTTGCACAATCACACCGCCGTAAGATTTGCGATCACCTTCATGGATTGTCACATCCGAGAAATCGCTCTATAGTCAAACCTATTACCGATCATTTAGCCCGGAAGAGCATTCAACGTGACATTCGCTGCTGGGCAAAGCACTGTTTCGCATGAAAATCCATCAGAGTCCACCCCCATCATATCCTCAATCCGCCATCTTATTTTTCTCAATCTGATGATCGTTTTCGTTGCCAAAGCGTCCTCCATTCCACTTAAGTCCGTCAAACGTTTCCAATTACCTCAATGACCACCGTAAAATGATAATGTCTAGATGCTGACCAGCAGAAGGTATCTTTAGAACTACCCTTAGACTGCCTGAAGAAACAAACCACGGCTTTATTCCGTGTCCTTTGTCAAACGTCTAAAAGATCGCGTCAAAGCAATTGCTTCTGTATTTTCTCACCCTAACCAACGTCCTGTGCAAATTGACAAGAACATCTCAACCCGTCCTTTCGGTTACGTCGGCACTGATTCCGTCAAGAGACCCTTCCAGTCATCTTACCAAGTTCTTGCGCTCACAGCCACATAATTTTGTTATCGATCGCAACGGCACCAATGACTAGATCAACATCGACAGATTGAAACCGGCCTACTTGGAATTTCATGGGAATAGTGTCCATGAGAGTTTATACTCCTCCTGTCCGGTTCTCCAATTTCCTTTGAGCTCTAGAAGGAGTATTGTGGTGACCTGAGAGTGTC
>JAUOZQ010000431.1:0-38405 GCA_030710315.1 Anomotaenia brevis
GAATTCGATTCAGGTTAGAACGTACTGCCGACGGTGACGTCTCTGCGGTTTCTGGTCTGTTCTCTTTTTCCAGAACCTCTGCTACTCTCGGCAACAACGTCCTCCTTTCTCGCACGTTCCTTTGCGCCTTCAATATCCGTTTTTCCGTTACAGTGAAAGTACGTCTATAAAGGCATTGTTACTTTCTCGGAATAAAGCTTCATAGTATTGGTTTGTCTAACACATCTTCCAAATGTGTCTTTTTTATCATCACCCCTAAAAAATAAATTCATCGGAGTCTTCATTAAAAATTCAGGCGTTTCTCATTATGCTGTGATAATTAATATCTTTGCTATATTTGGGAAATATATATATAATCGACAGAGTTGAACCGGAGCATTTCTTAGTGCGTAATCTTGATGTTATGCTTATTAGTACCTAAAAGTTTGTCTTTCTTTTATGCAAAATGTAAGTAAATTGCATATACAATTATTATTTACACTTTCTTTCTGGGGCTGTTTGATGGGACATTGTGTGCTCGTCCTTTTATACTTCAATTACGAACAGACAAGATAGGGTAACATTTATACCGCATTTAGTAAAAAAAGAATTTCGCTAAATCCCAGGGCAGGTTAGTGAGATGGAAAATCGCAAAAGATAATGAGGAATAATTTCACATTCTTCAAGAGGATTGTGCAAACAGAGAGAGACTTCCGTGTTCCGATGACAATTTAACGGAATTAATTAATATATTTTCTGAAAAAAGACAGCAACGGATCAGCTTTTCGGAATACGAATAAAAATATTGCGTAGGTTTGGCAATTAGTTGAGCATTTCAGTTGCCTTTTTGCCAGAACTCCTCTTAATCAAATTAATTTTATGGATCCTCTGAAACCATTAAAATTTATTGAAACAGAAATGATTGTACTTTTAAAACGATGTGATTTCAAGGCCATTAATTTATCAGAATTGGGTAATAAGTGGCTCATTTGCCAGAGGAAAGACTAAATGGAAGATCAAATCGAGTGCTTCTTCTACAGTGTGCATTTGAGAGGAGCATAAATTGCATGCAGCTCATAAAGCCAAGTCATTTCCTCAATTGTCACTAGAGTTATCAGTTGAAATAATAAATCGTATCTTAAGTTTTCCCCGATTTAAAGCCAACAAATGGCCAAATATTAAGAAACTGTATATTTTGAGGAAAAGATGATTTTGGAGTGATTATCTAGGCATCTTTGATTAAATCGTAAATATTTTCATGAAAAAGAAGTAAACTGTTGCTTAATTACAAGTTAAGGAGATCAAATCACTAAAAATAATTAAATTGAAAATTTTCGACGGATTTAATTGATTAAAAGCGGTTTGATCCAATCAATTTTTTTAAGCTGATAAATGTACGTGTTTTTTGCTCGAAACGCCATAGCTGTTAGTATTTACATTTAATATATTCCTTTTCTTAATAATGTTTCAAAATTTCGAAAATCTGGAGCTGATTTATCAGGATCTCCAAGAAGTTAAAAGGATCGCATCTCCTTTCCAGACGTTTATTTTCATTCAAATGCGAATTTTTCAGCTAATTTGTTCCTAATCAAACTAAAAAACACACCTGAACTGCAATATTTCATCAAGACCCAATTTCTTTTGAATTTAAATTTTCCGGTGAAGTCATTTATCATTTATTTTCAGCATTTTCCTTTTCTAAAATCCCGAGTACCAGTTCTGAGAAAAAAATTTTTCTTACTCCAACACAGAAAAACGGAAGCATTGCATTCTTCTAGCTAGCAACTGGTTCAGCATTTGATAAAGAATTAATAATTAATATTAATTAATACATAATTAAGAGGTTTCAGTGGAGATTCCCACGATGTTATCAACAAATCCCGTGATGCTCCTCTCATTAAATACGTATTTGATACGAAATACCATTAAGTTAACTTTCCGCGAAATAGGCACCTCACCACCACTTCATGAATGAAATGAAATTCAATTACGGTTAGAAAAGTAATTTTTTATTTTGCAAATCAAAATAATTGTGCCTAATAGAGCTTACCGAATTGTTGTAAACAAAGCGCATAAATGCTGTCAAATAGTGCCTTCATGAGCGCTCTCATGCCACTGAGCCATTGTAAGCCCGCAATTCGAATTTGACGTCGAATTTCTCCGTCATGTCACGAGAGTGCCTCTCGCTTGAATGCGCAGTCTTTTCAATAGTGAAATGTCAATTGAAATTTGTTAAACTTGTCATGTCGCTCAGTCAGTTCTCCACTGCGTGGGAGTCGCAGATTTCACAGCATAAATATACATAGCGTTCCATTAAATTCTGCATTTTTGCATTTCTTATATGACAAGAATAAGTTTAAATGATTGTTTTACTGATTATTTCTTTTATGAAAGCGACCATTTGTATGGGTATATAGGTAAAACTCAGTAGACTGTTATAAGCGTCTGAGAAGTGGAAAATATGTCGTTTTAAACAGCGCCTGGAGACATAATAATCGTTTTCCAATAAAAACCGTATGAAAGGAGTATTTTTTGTGGAATGATGCACGATTTTTATGCTTTTTAGCCAGTAATGAAGAGAATTGAGACGATGGGTTAAAATCGACTTTTAGAAGCAGTCATGAGACCACAAGATGTTTTAGACAAGTTTCATTGTCACTCAAGAATTGGATAACGTCGTTAGTAACTACACACTCTAACATACTTAAAAGGGGACTTTTGAAATATTATCCGTCGACTCGAGGGAAGGAAGAATGTTGTGGATTTGGTTGGCAATTTTCAGCGGCGGTCAACTCTACGGGTCCAGGAACAGTTCCGGGCTTGCGTTGGCATTCATATTCTTGTCACCAGAGATGACGTTTGTTCCCAAAACACCGTTTGAAGTGACTGCCACCTTATCAACATGAGTGCGTTTCTCGCTTATCTCAATTCTTTCACACTTTTGAGTAACTAATTCTCTCGAGGTGCCGAAATCCTCAGGTTTAATCATTCTAGCTTCTCACCATGGGAAACAATTAGCCTTATGGATCCTATGAAGCTTGTGCTTTTCCTCAATTCACTTTTTGAAAAACGCGGTTCATGTGCACTCCGTTAAAAGAAATTCGTCAGAAAATATACCAATACATAACAAAAGTAAATCCTAGCATTATATCTCGTAAATGTAAAATGTGATTTTCTCCAATAAAGCATTCCTATTTTTTTGCATGCACAGTGGGAAAATTCACTTTAATAATGGTGTTTTTTGAGATACAGCTATTGTTAGACTGGTTTTTGGAATCAAATTTAATTGGTGAAGAATTAAAAAAGGGACAAAGCGCACGTTTTATTAGTTAGTAACTGTGGAGTGTTTTCTGCATTTCTCTCCACTGTCTAGAGGTTAACAAAAGCGTTGAATCTAATTTTGTTGCATTTTTTCAGTTTGATCTGAGCAAAAATAAATTTAAGTCGCCTGCTTCCTGTCAAAAGAATAAAAAGAGATTTTTATATAGTAAACTTGGATTTTTATTTTAAATTAACGACCTGCTCGATCTGCATAGGATCTATGATGTTTTTGTCTACGAATAACTGGCCAATCATAGTGAGGTCCCAGTGGTTGTCCTGAGCACATGTGAGATTGCTGTTGATCAATTTTACTCCCGCATCTCCATCTTTTGAGCATCTGTATGATTTTTAAACATCAGTAAATCAATTTACTCAAACAAATTTATCGTACAAAAGTAAAAAAATCAAGTTTCGGTTGTTTGAAGTTTACAGTGATGACGTTTTATGTGTCTTCATCAATTTTGGTGCTTCAATAAAACCCATGACAATTTTGACCTTATTGGGTTTACAGTTTTCTAAATATTAGATGTGAAAATAAAATCTGTTGCCATTATTTAAGAGTGAAGTTCGGAAGAGTTTCGAGAAAGTGAGAAGAATCAAGGGAAATACTCTTTACTACTGATAATTTAAATGGCTAGCAAAGCCTACAATTTCAGGTAGAATTTACAACCCAATTCCCATTAAGCAAACCAATGATGTTTAAGTATTAACAGTAAAAGCGTAAACTGAAAATTTATTGAGCGAGAAAACCTGAAGTGGAACACGAATCCACACCAACGCTTTAATTTGAATTGAAAGGTAATGATTTAACGTGCCAGCCGACTATGCAACATCTAGCCGCTAAGTGAACAAGCAATTTGTTTTATCACTGCCTTCAAAAATTGCGATAAACGCCCTCAGCAATTGCGAAGTTGTCTATGAGAGACATTTGGATTCCTAATTGAGTCGGAAGAGAGAATCGCAAGACCGTGGCTCCTCAGTGAACACCACAGAACTCAGTTTCCACAAAAACTGTTCTTTGTCGGAAGCGACACAAGTGGAGGTGGACTACACCACTGGACGATAAATGTTTCCAGCATTTGAGAGTGATTACCTCTGACGTGTCATCGTTGCCTCCGGTCGAGTGTACATATGGACACAGCCAAAAGAAGAATTCAATCCAGCGAAAGCTCTGTGCTGATGTGTGGGTGCGCTATTTCTTGGAAACCCTACGCCGGGCCAATGAATTCCCATTCCTCATTGAGGAATTAACGACCCCGAATATTCAGACATTTTGGCGACCATGAGCTGTTGCCGATGGGGAACGTTGCCATCTCTCGGAATAGTTGAAGAATGGCACGAGGTCGTCCACTGTGTCAGACGAACCTGCCAACTCGGAAGGGCAAAGTTAACCACTGCTACTTGACGCACCAGAGAGCGTGACAAGGTGAAGGCGTGGGAGTGAAGTCGGTGCTGTGGTTTGGCGCAGCGCCCCGGCAATGAGTCTCAGTGAAGTGGTCCAGTGCGGCACAGTTACTCCGAGTTTTATGCACGCATCTGCCCCTAGTGATTCTCACCAGGTCTCAACGCCTTCCAACTTTATCTGAAGAGCAAGGGGTTAGCTGTCTATTTGATCACAAAATCATGGAATAAATAACTGATTTTTATGTAATAAACAACAACTACTAATACTGTGAAAATTTGTAATAATATAATGTGATATTACATTGATGCATTAAAGACAGTAATCAATGTCACTAATTTATTAAGAGAGAATCACAGTGCCGTCGTTTGTTCAAAAATCGAGTGAGATTTTTAAAGAAGAAAGAAGTGATTGCTTTCTGTAAAATGGAAGGTATTTTTTGGAAATTTCATAACCCATTTTGCAGATTGCAGGGATTTTTACAGTTTTTTTATTAAGACAATATGTCAGCTTTTGTGTTTAGTCATTTTAATCAGCTAAAGCAATTCGAGTTGATGTTTTGGGAGAATTAAATGCTCATTAAAAACGATTTTTCTCAAATTTTCCAGAGTTTAATGTGAAATATGGACAATCAACCCTTAAATTTATTAAAAAGACAATTCAAACGTTTGGAAACTAAGTAAGGCACATTTTCTTTTAGTTGTAAAGAAGGTATTCGCGCGATTATCTGAACGCCCTTGATTAAACCATAAAAATCTAATGAAAAAGTCGAATACTCCCAATTTTATCAGTTAATATAGCAATAACTGAATAAAAAGCGAAAGAAATAGTTTAAAACAACTTGACACAAAGCAAATTTTGTTTATATTACAAAAAGGGCGTGATTTCCACTTGAAATGCCACAACAGGCAGAATTTACTCAACTTATTCCTTCAACTTAAAAACGATTTAAAACTCAGACAGCCAGAAACCGCCTTTCTCGGTTATTTTTATTTTGACATTAAATTTTAGGTTGATGCGTCCTCAGTCGGCCTCAAAACTAGGTCTAAATGTTATTTTTTGTTAAATTTCATACATCCATTAAATGAAACCGAATAAGAGGCCATCATTAATGCACTTTATTTATTTCGACTGAAATTATTAAATGAAAGTGCTGCTATTTTTATCCCTTTTTAGTGTTAATAAGAGAAGGAATTATTTTTTTAGACATAGTGTATCTGTGAACGAAAGCATATTCAGTGAGGCATCTTTAAGAAGGAAACAATTTAACATTTAATGCTTGAAGATTCTTTTAAATAAAATAAAACATTTTCTGTATTTGCATTTCAAAAAATGCTTTAATTCTTTTGTTTACATTTGCTTCAAGAGATAAAGAATGCGAATTAAAAAATAATTCTGAAACATATGCTTTCCACTTTTACAAATCACAGTGTTAATCCGTATAGCTAACAAAAACTTCCTATTAATCGTTAAAGGAAAATAAAGTTAAATGTTTGAATCTGTTGCTTTATTTGACAAGAAAAAGACGAATTAATATTTAGTGGAGAGCATTTTTAATAAAACAGAGAAGTGAGCAAATTCTGACAGTATTTGTTTAGCCGAAATGAATTTCTAGTCGGGTGAAAACGCATTGCTTAATGAATACATACTGAAAATGTGCATTTTCTTTACATTCCCTAAATTATATTTTTATATTTTTTTCTAAAAGCACCACATGAATGCCTTTCTTTGCTTCTATGTGTTCAAACTCTCACAAAATGCAATGAATTAATCGACTTGAGTTGTTGTAATGTTTCAGAGCCTTTAGTCTGCTTTAGTAAATACAATTCAAACAATATTTAAGGCATCGCACTGAGGCATAGCAGAGGTAAAAAGTAATTTTTAATTTGCTGATTAGTAAGACATATTCAGGGTTAAAATTACAACTCAAGCAATGTAGCTTCTGTAATTCAGTCATATTATTAAAAAAAGAGATAATAATCCAAGATCTAGAAATAACTTAGAAAAAATATTTCAGAAAATGTCTGTCATGCAGAAAATTTGGAATCGCCCAAAGACAAAATATGTTTAGAAGCCGATTTTAAAATAAGCAGCTTAAGTGTATTCCATGTTCAGTTTAAAAGGTTTAGGCTTTGACGAATGCGACAGCATCAACAGAGACTACGTGGATGCAGTCGAGCTAAGATTGCATTTCAGGAGATTTGTGTCCTGCTAGAAATGATATTGCTGTCTTTTTGAATTAATTTCAGCCTAATTCAGGAATATGGACCTTCCTCTTCAGCCCAGAGTCTAGAGAGAGTGCGGCCGGGGCGAGGCAGATAAACGAACCAAGCTTGGAGAATGCGTAGCAGGCAAGGCACTTTACTAGGGACTCAGCTTCGATGACACCACAGCACTGATGTCATCCACACATGTTGCCTGACCACGCCCACTTCAGATAGCGAAACCCGAGTGGCATTGTTGGATGTGTCAAAGGAGTCAATATTTGTGCTGGAGGGACATGCGACATGACCCCACTGGGTTGCTTTCTGTGCCAGGAGCAACATGTCAAACCCTCACACAAGTGAGCTGGGCGAATGGGGTTTCAGTCTCCTCATATTCGGGGATATCTGCTCACCACATGGCCTTGAGATCCAATCATATTGTCTGTGGTAAAAGTGGAATTTACAATGGAAGCAAGCAACAGGCCTTGCCACTGCACCTGTACTATGCAAGATCAGTCATATTTATAAGACGAACATAGGCGTAGAACTTTCATGGCAGAGAATAGAGGCATATTTATGTAATATTTAAAAAGTTCTAATTGCCACTTAATTCGTTTGAAAAAGCGATACCAATATTTTTTCGCATTTTAAATTTCAAACACAAAAGGAAAAAATGGATTTAGGAGTTACAAACTTTAATAATACATATTTACTTTTAAGAAATGGTTTGCATTTTTTGAGGGAAAAATGCGATTAAGACAAGTACTTTTGATGACGCTTTTCATCATCTGCCCCAATCGCCATATCAAGGAATTGTAAAATTTTTGATTGGTTTTAAATATAAAATCAACCGTTTTATATTGACTCAAAATTGAACAAGCAAGAAGCCAAGAGATTGCTGGTTTATCATTCACAGGTTGCTTTAATTCAGCTGCGCATTAACTGGGGAGTTGCTTTTAAGTTTTTATACTTTTCAAATATACCTTACAAATATAAATCATTATAGTTTTTTTAAGGCACAAGCTGTGAATGTTAAACTGTTGTGGTTTGGTGCATTTGGATAGGAAATTGTTTAAAAAATAAATTTAAGGTAGAGGAAAAACCCACACTTGGGCGATCCTTCATTTTATTGATGGTTGGGAGTAAAAATGGATACTTCCGAGAGATTTAATTTTTTCAACAAACTTCCACTCGCCAGAAAAAAATATTTGTTGACAAACTGACACTTCTAAACTGTAGGTTACATGACAAGCCAGACGCTTGCAGCATTTTCGTCCTAAAATTGACGGCGTTTTTCAATTAACAGAATTAAAAATATATTTCCTCTTTCAATTAGATTTTATCGAAAGTCTGGAACCCAGCTTTATTCAGGAAATTTAAACGCAAAGCGATCGATTATTTAAAAGTGTATTTTTTAGAGAGGAAAGAAGAGTGCTAATAAAGACAAAAAATATCTGATTTTTTTGAAAATTTTCTTTATTTATAATTGCAACAGTGCCCAAATTTCAACGCACACTAATTAATGATCGCCTATTCAGATTTTATTTAATGGTGCTGTAAATAGAAAGGAATAACGCCTTATTTTTTAAAAGAGGATTTAATGTTTATTGACAGCGAGGAAGGAAGTAAGAGATTTTAAAATTCTGTTGCTCTCACTCAGACCGTAATTTTCAAATAAAATCTGATTTTTTGACTAGAATAAAAGCAAACGTGCGAGAATTTTTAGTTAAAAACGAAAACGAAAATACTTTTTGACAAAAGATCGGATTGATGAAAAACTAAACATACTTTTGCAGTAAAATTTCAGTAGCGCGCAGTTATCCGCCTTCTATATTTAATTAGGTTTTCTTCAATATTTTGTATTGCCTAGAGTTAAATAATTTAATCATTCAAATTTGACTTATTAAACACTTGTGTAAGTCAACAATTCACCATTTAACGCAGTCACAGACGAAGAGTATGACTTTGAATTCCCATTATTAGGCCAGAGAGTGTATTAATTACTTTTGACAGTACAAATCATATCCTCAACTCCTTTCTCAAAATGTTACCACATATTTGTCAAAAAAATAACTGTTTTCTACGTTTAGATGCTGGGACTTCGATGTTATCCATTTAGAGGATTGCAATTCTCAAATAATCAAATTTAGGATCATCCTACACAAGTCAAAATCCTCTTTTTACCATTAAAAGAAAGATTTAACAGCCGCAGTGTCAGTTAGTAAAAGATGCGCATCATATAGGCAATTTGGCCTCACTGAAAGTTCCAGAAGTTATAACCATCATTAAAATATCCCAAACACACACATTTACTATAAGTAAAATTTCAAAAAGCAAAAGGAATTGTCATAAAACACTGAAATGGTTGAAGTTTTGATTTTGGTCAAAATGTAGTATGTTTCCAATATTTTGTCCGAACCGCGTATGTGTTTAAATCGTATGCCTCGGTACAAATTAAACTTTACTGGCTAACTTTGCACAACAAATAAAGTAGGTAGTAAGGACAGCCGTTTTCAACCTGAAAGTTTTTCAAGAAGCCTGGATTGTATGCGCAGTATTGGTCGAGCGCTGTGCAAAGCTCGATTCCACTAAGGAAGAGCTGCAATTACCAAAGCCCTGCTCTCAGAAGGGGAAACATACTTCACGGAGTTTAGAGTAGTGTGGCAGTGGAAAAGTGGGATGTTTCCTGACGATAAATCATCGCTGATAACCACACTCCTGACATCCGGCCGAGTGTTCGTTTGGAGACGGCTGAGAGAGGCATTTAATCCAGACCGCCAGCTACTCCCAAACACCGGAGAGTATTTCAGGTGCTCTGTCATCATGATCGGGTCTGCTATTCCTCAAAAATCTGCTGCAGGCCAGTGATATCCCCTCAAGAGAAAAGAAATAACTGCCCAACATATCTTTAGCATTTTGGTGGTCCAATGGGGAGCGTCACCGTTTTTCGGGATGATTATGCCGTAACAATCCAAAAATTCTAGAATTGGTGGCGAATGCCACGAGGGTGGTTCGACTAAAAAACCAGCGAAAATTATTTCGGAAAAAAATAAAAAAATAATTGAATAAATAAATAGGAGAATCGAAGCTATAGGTGCCATTAAGTTGATTAATACCCGTCATTGCTTCATAAATATGAGTCATTTTAGGAGTAAACGTTTTATAAAAACCTTTTGATCTTTCGACATTTAAGTCCAAAATGCAGTTTTGCGACTTATTTTTCCAGTAACCAATGCGATCGGTATTTCGAGGCTCCCAAGTCTTCTTCGGCCCGTCGTCATAATCGAAGCGGGTAGACTTTGGATGTTCCGTCACGTGCCCACTTCGCTGGTGACCTGTTCTGTCTTCTGCCATGGGTCCAGAGGGGTTGAATATGAACGCCATCCCGCATTTATCGACTCTGCTTTTCATTGGATAAAACGTAGCGACGTGATTCCTTTCAATTTATTGATTATTCAAATGATGGAATCGGTGGACGGAGTTGAACGAAATTTTTAGTCAGCTTAAACAAATTTAAAATAAAACAGTTTTTTTAAGAAAATAGCAATAAGTGGAAAACCCGAAGTAATTTGCCTTGATTTACAATTCCCTTGACTTGAAAATAATCGAAGATATTCATTTTAATGAGGTGGGAACATATTTCGTGGGGAGTATTAGTGATCAGATTAAAATAAGGTCTTTAAGGAAAAAAAAACACAAATTTCAGCATCAAATATTTGCTATTTGAATTTGAAAAATAGAACTTGCCTTCCATTTAACTAGATCATGGAGCTGCTTTAAGATTTCAATGAAAATGCCACAACCCACAGCTTTAGTCAAATCATGATTCACCATTTGAAAAGCTACAAATCAAAAGCCCACCAAATGCACGAATGATTCAAAGTTGACATAAATAATTTTACTATTTTTGTAATGGAGATTCTCGTTATTTACTGCGGTATAAGGCTCAGAGATGGGGCTTTTGTCGTGTTCACATCAAATACTGATTTAGCCAATTCTTGTCTAAATTTCTGTCTACATAGTGACATCGTTTCACTCCGACGGCCTATTTTCGACAATTTTCAATCTTCTGAGTCGAAGTTGCCAATTCCTTTTTTCATAGCTGCCGGCAATTGGTGCGTTTGCCATTTAAACAACTCCTATTCATGAACAAAGAGGGGAGTCAGTGTGAGAACTTTGAATTTTAACGAGCAATCACGTGAGTCTTCCCTTTGTGCCCTTTCCTGTCTTCTCCCGGAGTTGAATCCCCAGCGTTTGTTTTGGTAGTTTATAATCTTTCCATTTTGACTTGTCCATTATGGATTGCTTTCTGCGTTTTCCATTGTCTTAACCGCGTGATTGTTAACACGATCTCTATGTTTTCCCCTGTTGCATTTCAGACTCTGCACTGCATTCTTGGAAGCCTAAGGATCCCAGACACGATGATATTCGCAAGGCTTCTCTTAGCACGCGTCCTCATGTCGAGGTAGGAGATAAACTATACACCGCAACTGGGACGATGTATCACCAGAGTTGAGGTTTGTCCTTCAGTGACTTCCGAATTGGCTGCCAAACGTGAGGAGTTTATTTCGAATTTCTCTCAGTCCATTCACCCATTTCGTCATTGCAACTGCTCGCCGTAGCAGCATTAGGAAACACGGGAGCTTTGTGTACTGCATGAGATGTATGAAGTGCCGAAGTGTGCGTTATAGATATAAGAAGATGCGTTAAGGCTACACTCTGGTGAAGAAACCTCGCAAATTCATCAAAATATGACTACTCAAACTCTGGTTATATCCGTATTCGAATTTCTGCCCCTGAATATCATAGTACCTCGAAATATGTGTCGAATAAACGAAAAATAAAATAAAAAATAAAAATCCGCTCTATGTGAAACAGAATCACACAATCCGCACTGATGCAATCAACTTAATAATTTTTTAAAATTTTCAATCTATAAAGGCCTCTATTATTTAAGCGAATTGTGTGACCGGAAAAAGTGACTTCCCCATCGCATTGATCATCTGCATTTTAGGGATTTCGCATTAGTTGAGAAAAAATAGTGGCCTGGTTCCTCTTCATGTTTTTTTCGAAAATGATCTATTTTAATTTAAAAATAAACTCTTATGGAGGCTACAAAACCGAACAATTTTAACAAATAGAATTTTTGTCGGGAAACGCAAAAAATGCATTACTTTGGGGTGTATGCAGTAGCGAATGATCAGGCGTTTTGGGGATGTCACATTCTCTGGTAATAAGGCACATTTGAATACAGCATGAAAGTTTTAATTATTTGACGATTTTTTTGGGAAAAATGAACTGAAGATTACAAAAATTAGGATTTAATGAAAGTTAGACCTTGAAACTAATTAGATGGGAATTTTCTTCGCAACTCTGATCCTCTGAAAATTCAGTTTTTTTTTCCTAAATATAATTTTGAAAAAGTCAGCTATGTAAGGTGTATTAGGCAACTGAAAAATGAGAAATTACTTACCTTTATTTTCAAGTTACGGAATTAAGAAATTGTAGGATGTCCATTTTAATGAGTTGAGAACATATTTCGTGCGAAGTGTTCGTGATTAGATAATAAAAACCACTTAAGGCGAAAGACGAAAATGTCGGCTTCAAACCGGAAATGCCTTCAATTCAAGTGGGCCGCAAAGCTGTTTCACGATCTTTGATGAAAATGGCATGACTCACAGTGATTCAATAGGTTTTATGTAAGTCAAGGTACACAATTTAAACAATTCCCTGTCAAAAAGCCAAAAAAACTATTCAATAACTCAAAATTGCCTTAAAAACGATTTTATTATTTTTGAAGGGAGAAGATACAAGGAGATGATACATTCAGCGTGTCCTTACTAAGCGTAGATCTACGAATTTCTTTGTCTGAACAGTTAACGAAATACTAACATACTTTTACTCCTGCATTGTATCGCCATACTGAGTCACAATTTTCCCTTTTCATTCAAAGCTTCCAGCAACCAGTGCTCCAGTCATTTCAACCACTCTTAGTCATGCCTTCCAGCTCTTCAACGAGACTGCAGACAATGCATGACGAAAGCGAATTGCGAATATTGAGCGCAATCATCCGCTGCGTCCTCCCATGAGAAAAGGGAATTAAAACAATAGTTGTTCCGCATCTACCGTCTGAATATGGCAATCGAGATTGATCCACTGAATAAAAAACAAGAATCGGAGTGAAATTCACACTATCATTTTCCTCATCAAAAATTAATTTGCGGTATTTCAAAAAAAGTCACTAGCTTTTACCTGAGGTTTCCAAACTTTGCAATTTCAAGCACATTTCTTCTAACAAAGTGAAATTATCATCAATATTAATAGTGAGCATTTTGTCGGCACTATGTGCAATCGTATGTGGTAGAGCATTTCATATTCTCTGTTAACAAAACTATTCCTTCTGAGAGATTAGTTGAACGGGGCGATTTTGTTTAATCTAATTCTAAAACGTCGGCCATTTTGTTTTAATTTTATTCACCTACACGTTGGTCAGAAAGTCAGTTCAGTTAGGTGCATTTAAAAAGTATTCGTGTGAGATAAATTCTATCTGATTTTTAAGGAACATCACAGTTGTGTTCGTCTACTTTCCTAGCTAAACCATTAGCGATTTAATTTTTTTAATTTACGGTTGTGCGATTTTGAAGGAAAAACGAAGATAATATGCTTCGCGCTAATCGAGTTGCAATGAGCACTTTTAATGTTTAACAAATATCCCTGATTAATTAAGAAATCGCATGAAGGAACAAAGTCAAAATTCAATCAGCAAATAATTTTTAATTAATTTCATGGTTTTTTCACTGGGTTTACTTCTTACTGAGGCTCAAACTCAATGAGTAAACTTCAATCATTCACTCATAATTCATTGACCTTCCACATGCGTGGCTAACGAAATAGCATCAGCGACTCTCTCTCACAACACCATTTTATGAAAATCGTCGTCATTTTGCTTACAAATCATCTCTTTTTTATGTGAAACTGTCAGCACTCAGTGCGACAGTCCGTCTGACCGTTAGTCGCATTTTGCAGCCCATCGTCTAGACTGCACACACAACGGAGAGACAAAGTGAGGGTTTAGATTGTTGCTTCTTTCATTTTAGAAAGGAATTTAAAAAAGCCATTAACATCTGCCAATGGTGTCGCGTTGCTAATGGTTATTTTGGAAAGAACAGTAGTCATTGTTGATAGTTGGTTAAATTTAATGGCCACGTTCTTGATTCCATATGAATCCACCATAACGTTAAAACAAGCAGACATTTTCACTTTGTGAGGTGTGAAGTTTTTCACTTTCTGTTAGTAAAATTTGCATTAGTGGCAAAAGTAATAAGGTTCACCACTTTTGGCTGAGTGGAATGTGAGTTGGTCGCACGTTTTGAGGCAAAGTCGCATTCTTTGGTCACAAGCGTGGAATGTCTTCATCACCTGACGAGATATTTTTAGCATTGAAGAAAAAACATGACCCGTAGCTGTCGAAAATAGCGACTTTGCAATTTTTCCTTCGCTTTTGTGAGAGATAATGAAAGGACTTATACAATGAACGTAATTCGCATTCACACTAACGTATCTAAACCCTATTCCAGTTTATTTTTATGCCATTTTGAATATTTTTACAGTTCCATATTAAATAAAACCGCCATTTATAAGAAAAAATATTTTTTTAATACAAATTTGATTTTGCTCCATTTTATAAAATATCGCTACGGCTGAATTCCACATGACGAGAGCTTCGAATCGGTTAAACTGTCAACCACAATTGGGAAAGATTAAAAAGTTTGTGCACTTATTGCGGCAACAACCAATTCTGTCTGCTGCGTTTCACGCATTAAATTTTAAAAATTCTACAATTTTTCTAATCTAAGAAACCAAATTACAAACTGTTCGATTATATGGCCCTGAAGAATTACAGTTCCTACTGGCAGGAATTCATAGAAATGGGAGCAAAAAATGACCATCTGATGGTAAAAATACTACAAATAAAAGGTTTTTTACATTGAAAAATGAAGTGAAAATACCAAATATGTCATGCTACAATTGCGTTTTAATATCCCAGTTTATAATTGCAAACAGCAAACTGACAAATCTTTCTAATTTTCTTTGGCAACAAGGTAGACAAAAACCGGAGCCGTATTTTTTGGAAAATATTTGGACTTTAACTATTATTTGTCACTAAAAGCAAGCTCCTTGAATCCTAAATGGTGCCAGAATTTAAATAAATTGCCTGCAAATGCTAGAAAATCATTAGTTGATAGGTTGCTCGTAAACACATTCATGTTATTGTTATATCTAGAGATTTATTATAGAATTTAGCCAAACAGATCCAGTAAATTCCCTAAAATCACATCATGTTATGTCTTGGACTTTTGCATGCATGCAAATTAAGTGGACCGGTTTGTTCATGAGTCGACTGCATTATCTGTGGTAAAATTACACCCTTCTTTAATCGACAAGGGTGATTTGACAAGCCATTACTGGTCAATGAAGTGCATTGTTGCCTTCATCAGCTGTCAAAAAGTCAGCTCAAGTTTAATTTTATATTTGCGATTCGAATTTCCACCAATTTTTATCTGTTGGCTTGCATTTTCAAACCTCATGTTATCAAATTTCTCATTGGCGTGACTCCTTGTAACAGCCTACGCATTTCATGTATTTTTTCATAAAAAATCATTTTCGAGAGGAGTAATTCTTCGATATAAATCTTTAAGATATTAAGCAATTGTTAATGCTGTAGATAAACAGTGATTTTGTGCGATGTGGCCAAAGTAAGCGACTGAATTTCAGTCAACTCAGTCGAAGGCTACGAGTATCATTTTTCCGAAAAAATTCATGCTCACCTAGTGAGCTCTAAAGATTGATATCCTAAAATACTTTTGGGTTATTGATTTTCAAAATGTTATTGCCGCTAAATAACAGACAAAAAATTCTTCAATTTATTGTTAAAAATGTGACCAAAAATCACAGAGAATCAAGGGAGCGAGTTTAAGACTCACGCATTTTCTGACAACCGTTTATTTGATCATTACACATCCTGATCTGATTTCGCAAGACAATTTAGTTTGTAATTTGGGTATGAAAAAATGCAAACTTTATTATTTAAGTTTTGAGCTCATATACGCTAGATTATTTTGATGAATTTCGGCTTAAAATTTGACATTTTTGGTAAAGATATTACGGTCCTATAAGAATGATGGTTTTCTGTATTTAAGCTGACAACAACCCTCACGATAGTGTGTAACCAAACTCGTCTACACTTAATAAAGTCTGTTGTCTAGATATTAAGCAATTCGTTACACAAAAAGTCATTTTGCTGTCATGTCTACTTACTAGTCTATACTGATCATGACCTTTTTTGGCCTAGCATTGTTCCGTGAATCATTAATAACTTCAAGTTAGTATATTTTTCATGTATATTTTTTGTTGTGGTTGTCATTATCAACGAAAAATGCAAGTTTATAAGTCAAGTGAATTTCACTTCGCATATCTTAGCACTTTTCCCATGCAATATTTAATTGAACAAAATTTTAAATGAGAAACTATTTAGAATTGTGTAAGGTTTCTAATGATCCTCAGATTAAAACGATTTTTGTTAGCAAGAAAAGCATTTAAGTCTGCAAGTTTTCATTGCCGTTTTTCCAGCTCACGATTTGAGGAAGTAGTCACCAGATTCAACTTCATAATTCAGTTTTTCTACGAGGGGAACCTTCGATCCGCTGGCATTATTTTTTAAAATTATTTTAGAAAAAGATATCAACATTTTATTTATCTTCTCTCGTTTTCATTCGCTCAAATGATTAGGCAGTTTTTTAATTTATTGAGGTTAAATTTGGTTTCTAGAAGATTTACTTACCAAAAAATATTTGCTCGTTTAAATGGCCACACACATGCTTTGTGCATTTAGAGCGTAAATGATTTAAAAAATGCAATTACCTTAAGTATTTGGTGTGGATGATTTAGAAGACTTTCGTGATAAAATAATTCAGATCTCTAAAGTTACCAAATCAAAAAGTAATGCGGCTTCGAAGTGACGGACAAATGTACCGAGCTCATTTGTTGTTGATTGAATGTTCACATTACATGTCGAAGACGAACCATCAGTCGGCTGAGGGAATTAACGGCAATATTTGTACGAAAAGATTCCAGAATTAAAGACAAAACTTTAGAAGGCATACCAAGTAAAAATTTGGCAAATTACTTACTAAATGCTTGCATTTCCGGAGTGTAACGACACTTCGTTGCATTTTCGAAGAATTAGTTAAATGATGAAACATTAATAATTACCTTTGAAAATAATATTTGAGTGAAGTTAGGGGTAAATTAATGAAAATAAGAAAAAAGTGTATTCTAGATGTGATATTTTACTGTGAAGTATACTGTGGCAATACTGCAATAATATTTCAATTTGCGGGATCTGAATTAACAATTAATATCTGAGCAGGAGAAAATTAGGACACACAAAATCTGGCTAGAAATCTCAAGTTGGAAGGAAGCGCAATCATTAGAACCGGCTCAAGTTTCAACGCTATCAAAGCTTTCTACCAGCCTCAGTGACACCCTTGTTCACATTCACTGATAAGTTGGCGTTAAATCTTCCACTTAAATTAGCCTCCACAAATTTCACCAAAACAGCTCGCTTTTTCTTCAAGAAAATGCCATTTCAAAGGATTTGTGACTTCGTTTTACATTCTTTAGACTACGGCTAATGCACGCCTAATTCCAAAGTCTTCGGGTAATTTCGAGTGCTCCTCAATTACTTTTAAGTCGTATTTGGCCATGAAAGTCTCGGCACACTCAAGACATCGAGGAATGAAGCGCGATTCCGTGAGAATTCCTCTCCGTCGACTGTTGCTGCTTCTTTCGGTGGTTTTCCCATGCGCTTTCGCGGCAGACTTCTTCTCCTCTCAGAAGGGGAGGAGAATGTGGGACGTCTGGGTCGATTTACCGAGGTCACCACCTCACCGTGTGTGTTGGCCAATCGAATTCAAGCATTGATCTCGGAAAACCATTTTAGACAACCACGCAGTTGCAGCATAGTTGAGTCAAACTGTAATGTCCCAGAAGCTCAGAGCACGTAAGAAATTATGTATGTATGTAAGTATTTACTCATTGCGTTCTATGAAATTACTGAGCTGCCACGATCCACGTTTAGCTCGAGCTTAATTTCAAATTGGATGAAATAGTGAAATGACGCCCGTTTTGACAAATGAATTTATCTTCGGCTAGTAGAAATAAATTTGACATTCCTACAAAGTGCTGTATGACAGGAAGTTGTGAAGGCACTGTGAACGAACACAGCCCTAGCGCTAAATGCCTTTGCATACTTGAGATCAACTGGTCTCTGCGTTGAACTGGCCCATTGGCACCTTCATTTTGCTCACCGTACACGTTGTCCTAGGCGCTTTTTGGGGTACGGCTCACTACCTGTCGAAAGCTCACCTCACTTCCATGTCCAAGATGACAACATCATTTTGTTTAATTTTCTTAGGCTACGTCTGGGTTGACATCTTTGACTCTGGTAGAAAAGACATCACTCATAACGTAAGGTTTAATCAAATTATACACCGCTTTTATCAACCATAATTTCGAGCTAACTAATATGACATTTTTAAACATCATTTGCTTTTTAAATTTAATTATATTAAAACAGTCTTTGAGGACTCAGCATTATTAATAAGTAGCAAATTTTGCGTACAAGGTGGCAAACGGTAGTTTCCAAATGAAAAGTTATGCCATGAAGTGATTGAAAGGATCAAAATCAGATCGTTTCTTGGAAAATAAACATAATCCGTTGTCACTAACCATCAAAATTCGCATTAGATTTTGCGATGCTGATAAAGCGTAATCATTTCCTTTTAGTTCGCTGCGGTGAGCAGCCGAATTAGTAAATTAGGACGCTACTTGAACCTAAGAAGATGATGAAAATTTCTCTCGATAAGTAACAAAACCAGAAAGGAACAAGTTAGAAAGGAACTCAATTATATTTTTGTTTGTCGACGGGTAAATGCGTCTAGGGTTGAAGGTCATATGCTAAGGAGACACTCAGTTAATAAACGGTTACAATTTATTGATTTAGGGCTGAGAATTTCAAAAGCTACTCTCGGCATTCAATATGCCATTTCATTAAATTGTCAGGCTCAATCAGTCATTTTACTAAAATTAGCAAAATCAATTTGTAAAAAGGACCTGACTGCATATCTCAAGATTTTGTGTTATGGTGTTGATATACACCATATATTGAGGGAGAAAATATATCCAATTTTGGCATCAAACAGATTCTCGTAAGATTTTCCATCCACATTTCACCCAATGAAATCTTTACTCTTTTGATTTATAATTAGTCAAAACTGACGGTATTTGTGTATGCTGTGAAAACCCTCGTTTTCTCCTGGACTAGGCGGTATTGTGGAAAGAAACAGAAGGTGTGCGTTATCTTAAGTGAAAGCATTCATTTCAACTATCACAGTGATCCCTCTATGTCATAAATAGCTAAAAACGGATTCTAATTGCACCGATTTTGGAGGAATACAAGTCCAAGTGGCTTTCAGTGTAAGAAATACAGCTAAGAGCATTTATGTTGAATGTGGGATGCATTGTAAAAAACCTCAAGACTTTGCTTGAGAATTCTACGTGTATTTAATTCGGATGGAATGCTCGACTGAGTTAGGAGGATGAACTAATTTCGATGAAACGACAAATATGACACTCATTTATCAGGACTGCCAATGACAATGCATAGAGTTCAGTAGATTGTACAGCTAGAAGGAAAAATGATTGAATTCGGTTCAACTGAAAGTGATTTTCTTTGAAAAAGGCGTCATCGCTAGCGATTTCTCATGCTTTCTCCATCTTTCATACGTGCATTTGGCCGTGAAATCAGGAATTATCTGCGCGTGCTGCATTTCAAGCTAGTAGACATTCCGAAATTCAAATAAAAATAACGCAGACGCCTTAAAGTAATGTGGATATGTTAGTTTACCACTGGAGCCCAAAACGTGAATGGAGTAGATATCAGTAATAATCCCATTGAATTCGGATTCAATCCAAATCATCGCAATCCAAACTTCGCATGCAAAATCTATCAACATTTTTCGTCATTTTTTTCCGATTTCCAGGAATCAAATTTGCTGAATCCCATTCTGAAATGCCAACTTAGAAATTTAGAAAAAAAAATGCATTAGAGACATTGTAATTTACTGTCAAACAGATTTCCTAAGAAGAGGAAACCCTGAATGCCAAATTCATCTCTCCCTCTCCATCTCTCTCCCTCCACTCCAAAAAGCACTTACTGTCTTGAGTAGTGCCAGCAATGACTGCCTCAGTTTTTTCCCGAATACCACTTAGTCCCCCAAAAACTCTGCTTGTGAGTAAGTGGGCTTTGGCAGCCTCAAAATTTTGTCAGCTTCGCCCATCTCTAAATTCAATCGACAAGCACTTTTCAGAGGGAACAAATACTTCGTGAATCAGATCTAAAATATTAATTCCATCTAGGGTCTTTGAGTTATTATTTTTCTCTTCGACAGAGTGCCGTACGTGTTCGATGCCAAAAAGCTAGTCTTTCCCTTCCTCAAGATTTGAGTTATTGCAATTTTCCAAGGGCCAGTGAGACGATATGACGACACCATAACGCAAAATCACGAAATAACAAAGCCAATATCTTACCAACAGCGCGAGGTAACGACAATGTCCATTTCGATCAAATGCCGTAAGGAATCGTGGATTGCTTTAACATGCAACATCGAAAAGCTCTTTTTGATTTTGCAACCCAGAGTGAAAAGAGTCTGTGATTGATAACTTGGTATGACCTTAGGGTTTGGCCTCCCCATCCCTAGATGCACGCACGTGAGTCACTTATTTAGTAAACGAACTGTGTCACCGTGTACGCAGAATTTCCTGCGATTGTGGTCTCATTGTGGTCTCTTTCATTGTCCACACGCGTGGGAGTCGGTGATTACATCTATAGCTCACAATGTCAACGCTTGCGTCGAATTCAATTTCGGTAACTTTGTTGAGTCCCCATAGAGCAATAATAAATTTAGATCGCGTACTCCTGGCCAAAAAAAAAATAAAATTTTTTACACAAAGCAAGTTAGTTGTTTTTAACTGACGGGTTGTAAAATGATTTTTTTTTGCGCTAACGCTAGCCAAAATCGGCACCACCTTGAAAGTCGAAGAGGTCACCCATTTTGTAAATTATCAACGATTTTTTCAAAACAAACTGCAAGAAACTGTTGAATATAACGAGAAACACGTCACTTTAACTTAGTGTTACCCTCAGAGAACCCCAAAAAATGCATCGAAATTGCAAATTCAACGCTTGTGATAACTTCCACGCATAGAAAACACCGAAACAGTCGCTGGAATATAATTTGTGTATTTTTGAAATACAGTAGCATTGATGAATATCACTTAAACGCATGCAGATAAAACTGGTGTGTCGCATAATTTGGCAGAAAACATTTCGAATCAAAGAAATTCACTTAGTAATTATTTTGAGCTGTGGAAACAATCGATGTTATGTCTACAGGATCCATTCTAACGGAACACACTGTTTTATTAAGAAATTCACCAATCTACAAAAACCTAGACAGGTGTAATCGCAATTGCTGCTAATATGTGGAACTAAAGTGCCCAAATTGACGTCCAAACTGACTCTTATTGTCCATCATTTTATCAAAAATGTGACAGTCTTCATTTAATTTTTGCCCGCAACGTCAGAAATGAAAAATACTTGGAAGTATTTGAATAGACGAAGGCTGTTCATTTTAAATGATTTTGCTAGTGCATTTAATTTAAACGGATACCCATCTTGAGTTAAGAGCACTTTCTCTACAACCCACCAAATAAGAATAACCAACTCGCTTTTTATAAACATTTTACTCTCTTTTTTGCCCTGTGAGAACTCAACGAAGTTACCGAAATTAAATTCGACGCTAGCTTTGACACTGGGAGCTATAGATGAAATCTCCGAGTCCCACGCAGTGTTGACAGCGAAAGAGACCACAATGAGACCACAATGAGCAGTGCGAAGGCTAGGAAGTTCTGCGTACACGGCGACAAATTCTGCGAACGGTGACACAGTTCGTTTACTAAATAAGTGACTCACGTGCGTGTATCTTGGGATGGGGAGGCCAAACCCTAAGGTCACACCAAGTTATCAATCACAGACTCTTTTCAATCTGGGTTGCAAAACCAGAAGGAGCTTATCTATGTTGCATGCCAAAGCAATCCACGATTCCTTACGATATTTGATCGAAATGGACATTGTCGTTACCTCGCGTGTTGGTAAGATATTGGCTTTGTTATTTCGTGATTTTGCGTTATGGTGTCGTCATATCGTCTCACTGTCCCTTGGAAAAATTTCAATAACTCAAATATTGAGGAAGGGAACTACAAGTTTTTTGGCATCGAACACGTACGGCACTCTGTCGAGGAGAAAAATGATAACTCAAAGACCCTAGATGGAATTGATATTTTAGATTTGATTCACGAAGTATTTGTTCCCTCTCAAAATAGCTTGTCGAGTGAATTTAAAGCTGGAAGAACCTGACAAAATTTTGAGGCAGCCAAAGCCCACTTACTCACAAGCAGAGTTTTTGGGGGACTAAGTGGTATTCGGGAAAAAACTGAGGCAGTCATTGCTGGCACTACTCAAGGCAGTAAGTGCTTTTGGGAGTGGAGGGAGAGAGATGGAGAGAGAGAGATGAATTTGGCATTCAGGGTTTCCTCTTCTTAGGAAATCGGTTTGACAGTAAATTACAAAGTCCCTAATGCATTTTTTTCTCAATTTTTAAGTTGGCATTTCGGAATGGGATTCAACAACTTCGATTTATGGAAATTGGAAAAAATTAACCAAAAATGATGATAGATTTTGCATGCGAAGTTTGGATTGCGATGATTTGGATTAAATCCGAATACAATTGGCTTATTACTGATATCTACTCCATTCACGTTTTGGGCTCCAGTAGTAAACTAACATATCCACATTACTTTAAGGCGTCTGCGTTATTTTTATTTGAATTTCGGAATGTCTACTAGCTTGAAATGCAGCACGCGCAGATCATTCCTGATTTCACGGCCAAATGCACGTATGAAAGATGGAGAAAGCATGAGAAATCGCTAGCGATGACGCCTTTTTCAAAGAAAATCACTTTCAGTTGAACCGAATTCAATCATTTTTCCTTCTAGCTGTACAATCTACTGAACTCTATGCATTGTCATTGGCAGTCCTGATAAATGAGTGTCATATTTGTCGTTTCATCGAAATTAGTTCATCCTGCCTAACTCAGTCGAGCATTCCATCCGAATTAAATACACGTAGAATTCTCAAGCAAAGTCTTGAGGTTTTTTACAATGCATCCCACATTCAACATAAATGCTCTTAGCTGTATTTCTTACACTGAAAGCCACTTGGACTTGTATTCCTCCAAAATCGGTGCAATTAGAATCCGTTTTTGGCTATTTATGACATAGAGGGATCACTGTGATAGTTGAAATGAATGCTTTCACTTAAGATAACGCACACCTTCTGTTTCTTTCCACAATACCGCTTAGTCCAGGAGAAAACGAGGGTTTTCACAGCATACACAAATACCGTCAGTTTTGACTAATTATAAATCAAAAGAGTAAAGATTTCATTGGGTGAAATGTGGATGGAAAATCTTACGAGAATCTGTTTGATGCCAAAATTGGATATATTTCCTCCCTCAATATGTGGTGTATATCAACACCATAACACGAAATCTTGCGATATGCAGTCAGGTCCTTTTTTACAAATTTATTTTGCTAATTTTAATGAAATGACTGATTGAGCCTGACAATTTAATGAAATGGCGTATTGAATGCCGAGAGTAGCTTTTGATATTCTCACCCCTAAATCAATAAATTGTAACCGTTTATTAACTGAGTGTCTCCTTAGCATATGACCTTCAACCCTAGACGCATTTACCCGTCGACAAACAAAAATATAATTGAGTTCCTTTCTAACTTGTTCCTTTCTGGTTTTGTTACTTATCGAGAGAAATTTTCATCATCTTCTTAGGTTCAAGTAGCGTCCTAATTTACTAATTCGGCTGCTCACCGCAGCGAACTAAAAGGAAATGATTACGCTTTATCAGCATCGCAAAATCTAATACGAATTTTGATGGTTAGTGACAAACGGATTATGTTTATTTTCTAAGAAATGATCTGATTTTGATCACTCTAAATCACTTCATGACATAACTTTTCATCTGAAAAATATCGTTTGCCACCTTGTACGCAAAATTTGCTACATATCCATAATGCTGAGTCCTCAGCGACTGTTTTGGTATAATTTAATTTAAAAGGTGGAAATGATATTTAAAAATGTCATATTAGTAAGCTCGAATTTATGGTTTATGGAAGCGTTGCATAATTTAACTAAACCTTACGGTATGAGCCTTTAAGCGGAGTGAGCAATGTCTTTTCTACCAGAGTCAAAGATGTCAACCCTAAAATGGCCTAAGAAAATTAAACATAATGATGTTATCATCTTGGACATGGAAGTGAGGTGAGCTTTCGGCAGGTAGTGAGCCGTACCCCAAAAAAGAGCCTAGGACAGCGTGTACGGTGAGCAAAATGAAGGAGCTAATGAGCCAGTTCAACGCAGAGACCCGTTGATCTCAAGTATGCAAAGGCATTTAGCGCTAGGGCTGTGTTCGTTCTCAGTGCCTTCACAACTTCCTGGTCTTGCTGTTGAGGCATACACTTTCGTAAAAATGTCAAATTTATTTTTACCAGCCGAAGATCAATTCATTTGTCAAAACGGGCGTCATTTCACTATTTCATCCAATTTGAAATTAAGCTCGAGCTAAACGTGGATCGTGGCAGCTCAGTAATTTCATAGAACGCATGGAGTAAATACTTACATACATACGTAATTTCTTACTTACTCTGAGCTTCTGGGACATCACAGTTTGACTCAACTATGCTGCAACTGCGTGGTTGTCTAAAGTGGTTTTCCGAGATCAATACTTTAATTCGGTTGGCCAACGCGCACGGTGAGGCGGTGACCTCGGTAAATCGACCCAGACGTCTCACATTCTCCTCCCCTTCTGAGAGGAGAAGTCTGCCGCGAACGCGCATGGAAAAACCACCGAAAGAGGCAGAAGCAGTCGACGGAGAGGAACTCTCACGGAATCGCACTTCATTCCTCGATGTCTGGAGTGTGCCGAGACTTTTATGGCCGAATACGACTTAGAAGTAATTGAGGAGCACTCGAAATTACCTGAAGACTTTGGAATTAGGCGTGCATTAGCCGTAGTCTAAATAATCTAAAATGAAGTCACAAATCCTTCGAAATGGCATTTTCTTGATGAAAAAGAGAGCTGTTTTGTGAAATTTGTGGAGGCTAATTTAAGTGGAAGATTTAACGCCAACTTATCAGTGAATATGAACATGGGTGCCACTGTGGCTGGTAGAAAGCTTTGATGGCGTTGAAACTTGAGCCGGTTCTAAGGATTGCGCTTCCTTCCAACTTGAGATTTATAGCCAGATTTTGTGTGTCCTAATTTTCTCCTGCTCAGATATTAATAGCTAATTGAGATGCCGCAGAATTGAGATGTTATGGATGAAATTTTGAGTTGACTAACTGAACGTGTTCTTGATTTAAAAAAAACCAATGTTTGAAAGGCCTCTTACATAGAAAACTGGTTTTTGTTAATTCATACTAGCATTTTCACTAGATGGATTGAAGTTGGTCCAATGTAATGGTCACGCTCAAAGCGATTTCATGGCTAATTTGAGTAGAGATTCGTAATTTGAATTGTGCTCCGCAAAGGCATTTCGGTAGTCCAATCATTAATTTAAACAGAAAATCAGCAAAATTATAGTTTAACACGGTAAAATGCAGTAAGGAATGCTTTTTTCTCTTTAAGTGCTCAGTCAAGTCTTGACACAGCTCACGGAAAATGTCGAGCATTTCAACCTGGACTGTTACTTGGGAAAAAACGTGTTAGGACAAAATAAATTTCTGGGATCGAAATAAAGTTTTTGTCATCATTTCCAATAACTGGGAAATTTTTGCTTTATTTTTATACAATCAATTAATTATGACAAATGTTTACATTTTTGAATTGTTTTGCTGAAAATTGAGGTAAAATATTGCTTCGGTTTTATAAATATTGTAGGACTTATCTGATTAAAATGCCTGAAACATACATATATCTTCAATGATATAACAATGTTATTGGTTTGTGTAATTTTATAGTTTTATTCTGTTTTTTCTGATTTAATGAACTTATTAAATAGATAGTCATCGGATTAAGGTTGCATTGTTTCAGGTATTGAGTTAAAATGCCAAGTTGAATCTTGACTCTTCACGCACTATCATATTACACAAATCTTGAATGAATTATGAGGCAAACATTGGCGTTATTAGTGGCTATTTTCAGCAATGATTGACGATTACAGTATTGGTCGCAAAAAAGGCATAACCGTTCCAGGCTATTGATTTAAACAATGGATCAGATGTGAAAGCAATTTTTTCCTCCTATTCGACGAAATTCTAGCATTTTCATCCTCGAATTTATTTTTCAGAAAATGACTTGGGATCAAGTAGAATGCCTGAATTCAAGAGCAGATGCGAGAACCAATTAGAAAATTGTGCCAGATTTTAGCATCTGAATTTGTGTAATTCAAACGAAATTCACTAGTGTGCGATGGAGCACTATTGTGACAAGTACGAACTTACCCAATTGGGTGCCCAATCACAAAGACAAATATATTTTCTCTGCTAGTGACTTGATTTTTATAAAAAAACAATTTTTTGATATAATTAATCACTGGGTGTTGCATAAATATGAGAGACCTGTTGAAGTCAACCAGTTAATTTTTTTCAATTGTTGGAATTGTTTTTTGTCAAAATATTAGTGAATACTAGAGTAATGCAGCGCAACATTGCCACAGTAAACTTCACAGTAAAATATACCATCTAGAATACGCATTTTTCTTGTTTTCGTAAATTTATTCCTAACTTCACTCAAAAAATATTTCCAAAGATAATTACTAATGTTTCATCATCTAACTAATTCTTCGAAAAAGCAACGGAAAGCGTCGTTACATTCCACACAAATTTCGAATCCTTTTTCCTCTCCTAAGTGTTTTCACCTCTCCCACTTGAACACCTACTTTTGTCTCCGGAAATGCGAAGATTCAGTAAGTCATTTGTCGGATTTTTACTTAGTATGTGCCCTAAAGTCTTGTCCTTAACTCTGGAACCTTTTCGTACAAATATTGCCTCAGCCGACTGATGGTTCGTCTTCGACATGTAATGTGAACATTCAGCCAACAACAAATGAGTTCGCTACATTTGTCCGCCACTTCGAGTGGCGCAGTTGAAGCCGTATTTTTTTGGTAAATTCGTAGATCTGAATTATTTTGTCACGAATGTCTTCTAAATCATCCGTACCAAATACTTAAGATAATTGCATGCTTTTTTATCATTCACACTCCCAACGCACAAAGCATGTGTGTGGCCATTTAAACGAGCAACAATTTTTTGGTAAGTAAATCTTCTAGAAACAAATTTAAACATCAGTAAATTAAAAAAACTGCTTAATCATTTGCTCGAATGAAAACGAGAGAAGATAAATGAAATGTTGATTTCTTCTTCTGAAATAATTTTAAAAAATAATGCCAGCGGATCGAAGGTTCCCCTCGTAGAAAAACTGAGTTATGAAGTTGAATCTTGTGAGCTGGGAATTCAACTACCATCTCAGTTCGTGAGCTGGAAAAACGGCATTGAAAACTTGTAGACTCAAATGATTTTCTTGCTAACAAAAGCCATTATAATCTGAGAATCCTTGGAAACCCCACACAGTTCTCAGTAGTTTCTCATTTAATATTTTGTTCTAATTAAATATTGCATGAGAAAACTGCTAAGATATGCGAAGTGAAATTCACTGGACTTATAAACTTGCATTTTTCGTTGATAATGACAACCACAACAAAAAATATACATGAAAAATATACTAACTTGAAGTTATTAATGATTCAAGGAACAATGCTAGGCCAAAAAAGGTCATGTCAGTATAGACTGGTAAGTAGACATGACAGCAAAATGACTTTTAGTGTTACGAATCGCATGAAGTCTAGACGATAGACTTTATTGGGTGTAGACGTGTTTGATTGCACTATCATGCGGGTTGTTGTCAGCTTAAATGCAGAAAACCATCATTCTTATAGGACCGTAATATCTTTACCAAAAATGTCAATTTTTAAGCCGAAATTCGTCAAAATAATCTGGCGTAAATGAGTTCAAAACTTTTGTTTGAGAAACTTAATGCAGTTTACATTAATTTCATACCCAAATTAAAGTTGGTACACTAATAGCATTTTTACAAACTAAATTGTCCTGCGAAGTCAGCCCAGAATGTGTAGAGGTGAAATGAACGGTTGTTAGAGAATGCGTGAGATGAAAAACATCTACCTTTTGAGGCTTGAACTCGCTCCCTTGATTCTCTGTGACTTTTGGACAAAGTTTTAACAATAAATTGAAGAAGGTTTTGTCTGTTATTTAGCGACAATAATATTTTCATAATCAATAACGCATAAATGTCATGAATCGACGTTTCTCTAAGCAAAAAACTCTCAAATAGAGTTTGATACAGCTAGCTTTTAAATGTATATCATGCTTTTTTCCATAGGCAAAAGTATTTTAGGATATCAATCTTTACTGCTCACTAGGTGAGCATGAATTTTTTTCGGAAAAATGATACTCGTAGCCTTCGACTGAGTTGACTGAAATTCAGTCGCTTACTTTAGCCACATCGCACAAAATCACTGTTTATCTACAGCATTAACAATTGTTTAATATCTTAAAGATTCCTATCAAAGAATTACTCCTCTCGAAAATGACATTTGTGAAAAAAATACATGAAATGCGTAGGCTGTTACAAGGAGTCACGCCAATGAGAAATTTGATAACATGAGGTTTGAAAATGCAAGCCAACAGATAAAAGTTTGTGGAAATTCGAATCGCAAATATAAAATTAAACTTGAGCTGACTTTTTGACAGCTGATGAAGGCAACAATGCACTTCATTGACCAGTAATGGCTTGTCAAATCACCCTTGTCGATTAAAGAAGGGTGTAATTTTACCACAGATAATGCAGTCGACTCATGAACAAACCGGGTGACTTAATTTGCATTCAAGCAAAAGTCCAAAACATATCTTGATGTGATTTTAGGGAATTTACTGGATTTGTGTGGCTAAATTCTATAATAAATCTCTAGATATAACAATAACATGAATGTGTTTACGAGCAACCTATCAACTAATGATTTTCTAGCATTTGCAGGCAATTTATTTAAATTCTGGCGCCATTTAGGATTCAAGGAGCTTGCTTTTATTGACAAATAATAGTTAAAGTCCAAATATTTTCCAAAAAAATACGGCTCCGGTTTTTGTCTACCTTGTTGCCAAAGAAAATTAGAAAGATTTGTCAGTTTGCTGTTTGCAATTATAAACTGGGATATTAAAACGCAATTGTAGCATGACATATTTGATATTTTCACTTCATTTTTCAATGTAAAAAACCTTTTATTTGTAGTATTTTTACCATCAGATGGTCATTTTTTGCTCGCATTTCTATGAATTCCTGCCAGTAGGAACTAAAATGCTTTGCGGCCATATAATCAAACTGTTTGGAATTTAGTTTATTTGATTGGAAAAATTGTAGGATTTCCAAAATTTAATGTTTGAAACGCGGCAGACAGAAACTTTTGTTACTACAATAAGTGCAAACGCATTTTAGTCTTTCCCAATTGTGGTTGACAGTTTAACCGATTCGAAGCTCTCGTCATGTGGAATTCAGCCGTAGCGATTTTTTACAAAATGGAGCAAAATCAAATTTGTATTAAAGAAACATTTTTCTTATAAATGGCGGTTATTATTTTATATAAATCTGTAAAATTATTCAAAAATCGCATAAAATAGACTGGAAAAGGGTTTAGGCACGATCGTGTGAGTGTGATTTACGTTGATTTTATAAGTACTTTTATTATTTCTAGCAAAAGCAAATGAAAAATTGCGAAATCGCTATTTTCGACTGCTACAGGTCATGTTTTTCCTTCAGTGGCGAAAATATCTCGTCAGGTGATGAAGACATTCCACGCTATTATCAGAGTGCGTCTTGTGACCAAATAATGCGACTTTGCCTCAAAACGTGTGACCAACTCACATTCCACTCAGCCAAAAGTAGTGAACCTTATTACTTTTGCCACAAATGCAAATTTATTAACAGAAATTGAAAACCTTCACACCTCACAAAGTGAAAATATCTGCTTGTTTTAACGTTATGGTGGATTCATATGGGATCTAAGAACGTGGCCATTAAATTTAACCAACTACCAACAATGACTACTGTTCTTCCCAAAATAACCATAAGCAACGCAACAAGATCGGCAGATGTTAATGGCGTTTTTAACTCCTTTTTAAAATGAAAGAAGCAACAATCGAAACCCTCACTTTGTCTCTCCGCTATGTGTGCAGTCTAGACGATGGGCTGCAAAATGGGACTAACAGGGTCAGACGGACTGTCGCACCGAGTGCTGACAGTTTCAAATAAAAAAGAGATGATTTTTAAGCAAAATGACGACGATTTTCCTAAAACGGTGTTGTGAGAGGGAGTCGCTGATGCTATTTTGTGGAAGATCAATGCATTATGAGTGGAAGATTGAAGTTTAATCATTGAGTTTGAGCCTCAGTAAGAAGTAAACCCAGTGAAAAAACCATGAAATTAATTAAAAATTATTTGCTGATTGAATTTTGACTTTGTTCCTTCATGCGATTTCTTAATTAATCAGGGATATTTGTTAAAAGATTGAAGGTGCTCATTGCAACTCGATTAGCGCGAAGCATATTATCTTCGTTTTTCCTTCAAAATCACACAACCGTAAATTAAAAAAATTAAATCGCTAATGGTTTAGCTAGGAAAGTAGACGAACACAACGGTGATGTTCTTTAAGAATCAGATAGAATTTATCTCACACGAATACTTTTTAAATGCACCTAACTGAACTGACTTTCTGACCAACGTGTAGGTGAATAAAATTAAAACAAAATGGCCGACTTTTTAGAATCAGATTAAACAAAATCGCCGCGTTCAACTAACCTCTCAGAAGGAATAGTCTTGTTACCAGAGAACATGAAATGCTCTACCACATACGATTGCACATAGTGCCGACAAAATGCTCACAATTAATTTTGACGATAATTTCACTTTGTTAGAAGAAATGTGCTTGAAATTGCAAAGTTTGGAAACCTCAGATAAAAGCTAGTGACTTTTTTTGAAATACCGCAAATTAATTTTTGATGAGGATTCTTGTTTTTTAATCAGTGGGTCAGTCCAGGTTGCTATGTTCAGACGGTAGATGCGGAGTAACTATTGTTTCAAACCCGTTTTCTCATGGGAGGACGCAGCGGATGATTGCGCTCAATATTCGCAATTCGCTTTCGTCATGCATTGTCTGCAGTCTCGTTGAAGAGCTGGAAGGCATGACTAAGAGTGGTTGAAATGACTGGAGCACTGATTGCTGGCAGCTTTGAATGAAAAGGGAAAATTGTGACTCAGTATGGCGATACAACGCAGGAGTGAGACTATGTTAGTATTTCGTTAACTGTTCAGACAAAGAAATTCGTAGATCTACGCTTAGTAAGGACACGCTGAAGGTATCATCTCCTTGTATCTTCTCCCTTCAAAAATAATAAAATCGTTTTTAAGGCAATTTTGAGTTATTGAATAGTTTTTTTGGCTTTTTGACAGGGAATTGTTTAAATTGTGTACCTTGACTTACATAAAACCTATTGAATCACTGTGAGTCATGCCATTTTCATCAAAGATCGTGAAACAGATTTGCGGCCCACTTAAATTGAAGGCATTTCCGGTTTGATGCCGACATTTTCGTCTTTCGCCTTAAGTGGTTTTTATTATCTAATCACGAACACTTCGCACGAAATATGTTCTCAACTCATTAAAATGGACATCCTACAATTTCTTAATTCCGTAACTTGAAAATAAAGGTAACTAATTTCTCATTTTTCAGTTGCCTAATACACCTTACATAGCTGACTTTTTCAAAATTATATTTAGGAAAAAAAAACTGAATTTTCAGAGGATCAGAGTTGCGAAGAAAATTCCCATCTAATTAGTTTCAAGGTCTAACTTTCATTAAATCCTAATTTTTGTAATCTTCAGTTCATTTTTCCCAAAAAAATCGTCAAATAATTAAAACTTTCATGCTGTATTCAAATGTGCCTTATTACCAGAGAATGTGACACATCCCCAAAACGCCTGATCATTCGCTACTGCATACACCCCAAAGTAATGCATTTTTTGCGTTTCCCGACAAAAATTCTATTTGTTAAAATTGTTCGGTTTTGTAGCCTCCATAAGAGTTTATTTTTAAATTAAAATAGATCATTTTCGAAAAAAACATGAAGAGGAACCAGGCCACTATTTTTTCTCAACTAATGCGAAATCCCTAAAATGCAGATGATCAATGCGATGGGGAAGTCACTTTTTCCGGTCACACAATTCGCTTAAATAATAGAGGCCTTTATAGATTGAAAATTTTAAAAAATTATTAAGTTGATTGCATCAGTGCGGATTGTGTGATTCTGTTTCACATAGAGCGGATTTTTATTTTTTATTTTATTTTTCGTTTATTCGACACATATTTCGAGGTACTATGATATTCAGGGGCATATTTTGATGAATTTGCGAGGTTTCTTCACCAGAGTGTAGCCTTAACGCATCTTCTTATATCTATACCGCACACTTCGGCACTTCATACATCTCATGCAGCACACAAAGCTCCCGTGTTTCCTAATGCTGCTACGGCGAGCAGTTGCAATGACGAAATGGGTGAATGGACAAGGAGAAATTCGAAAGTGGTCCTCACGTTTGGCAGCACATTCGGGAGTCACTGAAGGACGAACCTCAACTCTGGTGATACATCGTCCCAGTTGTGGTGTATAGTTTATCTCCTACCTCGACATGAGGACGCGTGCTAAGAGAAGCCTTGCGAATATCATCGTGTCTGGGATCCTTAGGCTTCTAAGAATGCAGTGCAGAGTCTGAAATGTAACAGGGGAAAACATAGAGATCGTGCTAACGACCACGACGTTAACACAATGGAAAACGCAGAAAGCAATCCATAAAGGACAAGTCAAAATGGAAAGATTATAAACTACCAAAACAAACGCTGGGGATTCAACTCCGGGAGAAGACAGGAAAGGGCACAAAGGGAAGACTCACGTGATTGCTCGTTAAAATTCAAAGTTCTCACACTGTCTCCGCTCTTTGTTCATGAATAGGAGTTGTTTAAATGGCAAGCGCACCAATTGCCGGCAGCTATGAAAAAAGGAATTGGCAACTTCGACTCAGAAGAGTGAAAATTGTCGAAAATGGGCAGTCGGAGTGAAACGATGTCACTATTTAGACAGAAATTTAGACAAGAATGGGTTAATTCAGTATTTGATGCGAACACGATAAAAGGCCAATCTCGATACCTTTTACTGCAGTAAATAACAAGGATTTCCAGTGCAAAAATAAAAAAATTATTTACAAGTCAACTTTGAATCATTCGTGCATTTGGTGGGCTTTTGATATGTAGCTTTTTAAATGGTGAATCATGATTTGACTAAAGCTGTGGGTTGTGGCATTTTCATTGAAATCTTAAAGCAGCTCCACGATCTAGTTAGATGGAAGGCAAGTTCTCTTTTTCAAATTCAAATAGCAAATATTTGATTCTGAAATTTGTGTTTTTTTTTCCTTAAAGACCTTTTTTTTAATCTGATCACTAATACTGCCCACGAAATATGTTCCCACCTCATTAAAATGAACATCTTCGATTATTTTCAAGTCAAGTGAATTGCAAATCAAGGCAAATTACTTCGGGTTTTCCACTTATTGCTATTTTCATAAAAATGCAGTTTTATTTTAAATTTGTTTAAGCTGACTAAAAATTTTGTTCAACTCCGTCCACCGATTCCTTCATTTGAATAATCAATAAATTGGAAGTAATCACGTCGCTACGTTTTATCCAATGAAAAGCAGAGTCGATAAATGCGGGATGGCGTTCATATTCAACCCCTCTGGACCCATGGGAGAAGAGAGGACAGGTCACCAGCGAAGTGGGCACTTGACGGAACATCCAAAGTACACCCGCTTCGATTATGACGAAGAAGCGGTTGAAGAAGACTTGGGAGCCTCGAAATACCGATCGCATTGGTTACTGGGAAAATAAGTCGCAAAACTGCATTTTGGACTCAAATGCCAAAAGGTTAGAAGGTTTTTCTAAAACGTTTACTCCCAAAATGACTCATATTTATAAAGCAATGACGGGTATTAATCAATTGGATTTGGATGGAATAGTGGTAACAGCTAGAAAAAAATTATTCATTCAAGTAAATTTGTTTTTTTTCCAAATCAGTTTTTGCTCATTTTGTTAGTCGAAGCACTCTCGTGTTATTCTCCAACAATTCTAGAATTTTTCGATTGTTACGGCATAATCATCCCGAAAAACGATGACGCTCCTCATTGGACCAACAAAATGCTAAAGATATTTTGGGCAGATATTTCTTTTCTCTTGAGGGGATATCACTGGCCGGCAGCAGATTTTTGAGGAATAGCAGACCCGATCATGATGACAGAGCACCTGAAATACTCTCCGGTGTTTGGGAGTAGCTGGCGGTCTGGATTAAATGCCTCTCTCAGCCGTCTCCAAACGAACACTCGGTCGGATGTCAGGAGTGTGGTTATCAGCGATGATTTATCGTTAGGAAACATCCCACTTTTCCACTGCCACACTACTCTAAACCCTGTGAACTATGTTTCCCTTTCTGGCTGTCCGACTTTTAAATCGCTTTTAAGTTGAAGGAATAAGTTGAGTAAATTCCGCCTGTTGTGGCATTTCAAGTGGAAATCACGCCCTTTTTGTAATATAAACAAAATTTGCTTGTGTCAAGTTGTTTTTAACTATTTCTTTCGCTTTTTATTCAGTTATTGCTATATTAACTGATAAAATTAGGAGAATTCGACTTTTTCATTAGGTTTTTATGGTTTAATCAAGGGCGTTCAGATAATCGCGCGAATACCTTCTTTACAATTAAAAGAAAATGTGCCTTACTTAGTTTCCAAACGTTTGAATCGTCTTTTTAGTAAATCAAAGTGTTGAATGTCCATATTTCACATTAAACTCTGGAAAATTTGAGAAAAATCGTTTTTAATGAGCATTTAATTCTCCCAAAACATCAACATATTGTCTTAATAAAAAAACTGTAAAAATCCCTGCAATCTGCAAAATGGGTTATGAAATTTCCAAAAAATACCTTCCATTTTACAGAAAGCAATCACTTCTTTTTCTTTAAAAATCTCACTCGATTTTTGAACAAACGACGGCACTGTGATTCTCTCTTAATAAATTAGTGACATTGATTACTGTCTTTAATGCATCAATGTAATATCACATTATATTATTACAAATTTTCACAGTATTAGTAGTTCTTGTTTATTACATAAAAATCAGTTATTTATTCCATGATTTTGTGATTAAATAGACAGTTAACCCCTTGCTCTTCAGATAAAGTTGGAAGGCGTTGAGACCTGGTGAGAATCACTAGGGGCAGATGCGTGCATAAAACTCGGAGTAATTGTGCCGCACTGGACCACTTCACTGAGGCTCATTGCCGGGGCGCTGCGCCAAACCACAGCACCGCGTTCACTCCCACGCCTCCGCCTTGTCAAGCTCTCTTCTGCGTCAAGTAGCAGTGGTTAACATTGGCAAATTCGTCTGACACAGTAGACACCCTCGTGCAAATCTTCAACGATTCCGAGAGATGGCAACGTTCCCCATCGGCAACAGTTCATGGCCACCAAAATGTCTGAATATTCATGGTTGTTAATTCCTCAATGAGGAATGGGAATTCATTGGCCCGGAGACGGGTTTCCAAGAAATAGCGCACCCACACATCTTCTTCTTTTGCCTTTCCGAGTTGGCAGGTTCGTCTGACACAGTGGATGCCCTCGTGCCATTCTTCAACGATTCCGAGAGATGGCAACGTTCCCCATCGGCAACATTTCATGGTTGCCAAAATGTCTGAATATTCAGGGTTGTTAATTCTTCATCCAAGAAATAGCGCACCCACACATCAACACAGAGCTTTCGCTGGATTGAATTCTTCTTTTGGCTGTGTTCATGTGTACGCTCGACCAAAGGCAACGATGACACGTCAGAGGTAATCACTCTCAAATGCTTGAAACATTTATCGTCTGTTAGAGTGGAAGTTTTCCATTTACACCATTGCTGTGGTGCAGTCCACCTCCACTTGTGTCGCTTCCGACAAAGAACAGTTTTTTGTGGAAACTGAGTTCTGTGGTGTTCACTGAGGAGCCACGGTCTTGCGATTCTCTCCTCGGACTCAATTAGGAATCCAAATGTCTCTCATAGACAACTTCGCAATTGCTGAGGGCGTTTATCGCAATTTTTGAAGGCAGTAACAAAACAAATTGCTTGTTCACTTAGCGGCTAGATGTTGCATAGTCGGCTGGCACGTTAAATCATTACCTTTCAATTCAAATTAAAGCGTTGGTGTGAATTCATGTTCCACTTTCAGGTTTTATCGCTCAATAAATTTTCCGTTTACGCTTTTACTGTTAATACTTAAACATCATTGGTTTGCTTAATGGGAATTGGGTTGTAAATTCTACCTGAAATTGTAGGCTTTGCTAGCCATTTAAATTATCAGTAGTAAAGAGTATTTTTCTTGAATCGTCTCACTTTCTCGAAACTCTTCCGAACTTCACTCTTAAATAATGGCAACAGATTTTATTTTCACATCTAATATTTAAAAAACTGTAAACCCAATAAGGTCAAAATTGTCATGGGTTTTATTGAAACACCAAAATGCATGATTTTTATTAGTAAGTTGTAAGAAAATTGATGAAGACACATAAAACGTCATCACCGTAAACTTCAAACAACCGAAACTTGATTTTTTTACTTTTGTACGATAAATTTGTTTAAGTAAATTGATTTAGGGATGTTTAAAAATCATAGGGATGCTCAAAAGATGGAGATGCGAGGGTAAAATTGATCAACAGCAATCTCACATGTGCTCAGGACAACCACTGTGACCTCACTATGATTGGCCAATTATTCGTTAATTAAACATGAAAAATCAAATTTACTATATATAAATCTCTTTTTATTCTTTTGACAGGAAGCAGGCGACTTAAATTTATTTTTGCTGAGATGAAACTGAAAAAAATGCAACAAAATTAGATTCAACGCTTTTGTTGACTTCCAGACAGTGGAGAAAATGCAGAAAACACTCCGCAATGGGCAAAACACCATGTCATTGTCGGAATATCCCACAAAAAGCCTCAAGGAATCAAGACCACCATGACTGAAAAAGGCGAGGCAATTTCGTGGCGCGTTGAACAGTATAAACCCGAAGTAATCACAGCTGTTTAATTCCCATATAAACAAAAATCTACAGTCATTAACTAATGAGATGTGCGCTTTGTCCCTTTTTTAAGTATTTACCAATTGAATTTATTCGCAAAAGCCAGTCTAACAATAGCTGAATCTCAAAAAACACCATTATTAAAGTGAATTTTCCCACTGTGCATGCAAAAAAATAGGAATGCTTTATTGGAGAAAATCACATTTTACATTTACGAGATATAATGCTAGGATTTACTTTTGTTATGTATTGGTATATTTTCTGAAGAACTTCTTTTAACTGAGTGCACAATTCACGTTTTTCAAAAAGTGAATTGAGGAAAAGCACAAGCTTCATAGGATCCATAAGGCTAATTGTTTCCCATGATGAGAAGCTAGAATGATTAAACCTGAGGATTTCGGCACCTCGAGAGATTTAGTTACTCAAAAGGGTGAAAGGATTGAGATAGGCGAGAAACGAACTCATGCTGAGAAAGTGGCAGTCGCTTCAAACGGTATTTTGGGAACAAACGTCATCTCTGGTGACAAGAATATGAATGCCAACGCAAGCCCGGAACTGTTCCTGGACCCGTAGAGTTGACCACTGCTGAAAACTGCCAACCAAATCCACAAATTCTTCCTTCTCTCGAGTCGATGGATAATATTTCAAAAGTACCCTTTTAAGTATGTTAGAGTGTGTAGTTACTAACGATGTTATCCAATCCTTTAGTGACAATAAAACTTGTCTAAAACATTTTGTGGTCTCATGGCTGCTTCAAAAAGTCGATTTTAACCCATCGTCTCAATATCTCTTCATTACATAGTACTAAAAAGCATAAAAATCGTGCAACATCCCACAAAAAGCATTCCTTTCCTATTGTTTTTTATTGGAAAACGATTATTATGTCTCCAGGCGCTGTTTCAAATGACAAAGTTTCCACTTCTCAAACGCTTATAACTGAATTTTACCTATATACCCATACAGATGGTCGCTTTCATATAAGAAATAATCAGTAAAACAATCATTTAAACTTATTCTTGTC
>JAUOZQ010000432.1:0-38348 GCA_030710315.1 Anomotaenia brevis
ACTGAAGACGGAACCTGTTTACGATTTCCACAGTGACAAACATTGGGTATTTGTTTATTTACATAGGAGTTTCATGACGTTCTGAATCAAATGATTGAAATGGGTCTTAAATCATATTCAAACTTTATTAACCCACTAATTATACCATTTAAGTAATAAAAGCCACATTTTAGTTGCAAAAGTAGAATTAAATAATGAAGATATTTTACTGTGAAAAATGTAAGGAGTAAATAGCACATACGGTTCACTATTTATTCATAAATCGTTTAAACCTTGGGTGATTTTGAAAGTTCTACTCGATAACTTTAATGTATATCCAAGAATCAACCTATTTTGGATTGTTAAAAGTCACTGAATGGCGGGTTTTATTAATTCTCATTGAAAGGCTTTTGGAGGAAAAAAGCACGCTATAGCCAGGAATAACTGATTTGACGTTCAAAACAGATTATCGGGCCTTTCTAAGCATCTGTACTCTTAATAATTATGTGATATTCTGTATATTTTTATTGTAAATAATGAAATTTGAACGGACTGCTTTCCACTAGTGGTAGAAACACGATCAAGCGATCTTTTTGAGTAATTTTGCATAATTACAATCTTGCATTACAATTCTGCATTTCATTAATGTGCGATAAATTCAGGGGCACGTAATGTTCGAGATAGTCATAAAGTAAACACAGCTATTTTATAGATTTATTTTGTATTTATTTATTTATTCTTGTATTTAAATGATTTCTCGGCAAACGTTATTTGCATTTTGAATGGTTTATCCGTCAGTGCATCAAAGCCTCTTTTGTTTAAACTGAAAATATATAGTGGCTATTTTAGGACTTATTAATTTTGATAGAATATACAATGCGAGATTTTCCGCTTTGTGTCGATAAGACTATGTGATCTGTTGCTCACGTTTTTGCAGAGAAGGCTATGTGCTTAGCTTTTCTCTATTACTTAATTCCCCATTGTTGGAATGAATTAATGAAGTTGTTGCATTTAGATAAGTTAAGTTTTAATGACAAGTTTATGTGAGTTTTATTATGCTAGCAATAATAATATGGCTTTGCCATTCCTTTCACAGAATATCTGATGCTTTCAGGAAGTCGATAAAATAATGACAGACACATTTTCGCCTTGTATATCTTCCCAGAAAAGATTGTAGTAGTATGCAGTAACCTTAACATATTTAAAGTATTTATCGCCAAATGAGTAAGCCCATAAGATTGACTAGAAAAAATATGTCCAAAGCTAGCCTTTTTCTGTTAGGTGAAAAATTTGAACTTACCTTTTGTGGAAGAACTTGAAACAGTACCGCAAAAACGCATTTAGTATTATGGAAGAAAGGGTACTTTGTGATTTAAATCATCTATTTGTCAAAAATTTACGTTTATTCGCAATATGCAGCAAATACCTAGAAGGAATAAATTTCCAGAATGACAACCTACAGTAATAGAAGTTCATGATCTAGGCAATATATATTAGGTTTTAAAAAAGCACATTTACACAATTTGACATTGCAAAAATTATCTAAATTACCTAAATAGTTGGGGAGGAATAATCTACGCTCACCAGCTATAACATATAATATGGGGTGAATGGGTGTGTACATCCGCACTTGCTTACTAATTTATATACTTCGAGCTCCTTAGATGGATTCAAACGCCGGCTAAGTACTTAATCACGAGTCGTCATTGAATACTAACAACCGTTTCTGCGAGAGACTCATAGCGGCATTCGTTTTTTCCACATTTTTCGAAAAAGTAAGTGAGAAGGTAGTCCTATGGGGACCGAAACAGGTAATGGGTTGAACTGTTTCTTAGCCACTTAATGATGTGTGGACGTTGAGTGAGATCATATCCTTGGCAAATAAGAATAGGCAGCAAATCCAAGTGGCCTGATTCGATGACAAAAATATCCGGGGTTATCTCATGAAAATTTTCCCATCTTTTGATAATAGGCTTTTTATTGTATACGGACGTCGTTCTAGAATCCGTTTCGAATCATCAAGGCATACTAGTATAAAGACCTCCCAGCCTGGATGATCATGAAAGTAGCAGACGGTCGCTCGGGAATTGTTTGCGGATATTTAGTGACGACGCTCATGTAAGCACTGGCTGAGTTATTTTGAATTCAAAAATGCGCTACAAGTAAGGATGTGCGGAGTTCACATTCCTTCATTGCAGCGGGATCGGAATTCGATAATGGATAATTGGTTGACCCCGTTAGCATGCTCCGGGCTATTTAAGGTCATCGTCACACCATTTAGAGATTGTTAAGATTGAGCCTAGATATATTATTAAACTTTTGGTTCGCTAATTCTTAAGATAAATAAAGATAAATACTTAGAATCTTACCTGTTTCAAATTTACCGCTTTTACTGCCTCCTAGTGATGGACTAGATTATGAAACTTTTTATTACTGTAGATTTTAATTACCTTAATCCTGGCCTTTGGCGAAAATCGTTGTTACTAAAGCAAGGTTCATTAGGTCGTTTTGTGTGAGTGGAAAACCTACAAGAACTGCAGCGAAAGCCGTCGAGGAGGACGAAGACGCCGAATCTTACATCTTGAATCAATGGTCAATCTTGCACAAATTTTCTCAGATTGTATTAAAACTGAATGGGATACGTCCTCAATCCAGTTCCTTGGATGCTAATCTGTCGAACACGCTGCAGCCCACCTAACTTAATCTAGAGATAAAGATTCGATTCCACCGCCGTCAGCACTACTTGGTGATTAGACAGAAACTCGTGCGCCTTTACCGTGATACAGAATAAGCCACCATTCATCGGCCTCTAGTGAGAAGACCGATGATCTCACTAGACACCTCAGGTCATGGTAACAATTTCGTCCATGAAGAGTCCCTCTTACCGATCTGCAAGTAGGGCTGCAGAATGCGATTCAAAAGTTTATAGGAGACTGAAAGGATGAATCGCGTCCATCATCAGTATTCCTTCGCTCACTGTGCAAGAACATTTTATCGTCTATGAAATTCATTTAAAGACATGGCATTCTACACGGCTGCTGCGTTGTTCTACTGCCGGAACGAGGGAAAATGCTCCTTTCGACAAAAAATAACAACCAGAAGGGCTCATCAACCACTGACTAGTTGCCATGAAGAAGGAAGTACAAGCACCCTATAAAGGCTGCGGAAGTGTCTCTGCCGAGCCCTACAAGCATCGAAACCACATGAGATTCCAGGAAAATGAAAAACCGTTTGTCTGCCCTTTCCCGTGTGTGCTCCTCAAACTGCATCACTGGAGGCTCTTTCATCCCCAAATGCATCGTCGAAAGGCGAAAAGGAATGCAGCTAATAATATTGTTGCCAGCTTGATTCCCACAACTCCATCCATGGCCCCTCTCTCATAACAAGAACTCGAAGTTCACCAGTGGTGCAAATTTCTGCGTTAACACCATCGCTCTCGGGACTGCTGTAGGGTCGCTCCTTGGTGTGTTAGCTGAGGTGCATGCTCATTCTACTGGGCTTGACACATCCTCTAGCATCCCTGAATATGACCGAAGTATTGAAGAGTCTCCGAGGGTGTACTGGTCCTCTTGGTCGTCCCTGCTCGCAATAAAGCAACAAGATTAGTATCCGACCGCATGAGTGGCCACAGAAGGGGTAAGGGCATACAAAGGGTTTTCCACCTTCCTAGAATCCACAACTTTCCTGATTGTTTGGTCGATAAGTGCTTCTGCCGTCGTCGGGCAGCATTCCTAGTAGCATTGGTTTCACAGTGGCTGTTTCACGCCTCGCGGCTGAATGAGAAACCTCGCCGTCTGAAACCAGGAATGTCAAGACGAGAAAGACTCTGAGGGGTGGAGGATGCGAAAGTCAAGATGGAACCTATTTATGATGCCTCATCTTTAACTACCGCAAGCCATCCATCGCAGATGCGCACAATAATCGATGTAATTTCATTAGTTTTAATAAAAATATACAGAAATCACACGATTATTAAGAGTACAGCTGTTTAGAATGTCCCAAAGATCTGTTTTTGCGTTTTTCACCCAAAAGCTCATTAGGAGGAATTGATAATACCCACCATTCGGTGACTTTTTCCGAACTAAAATAGGTTGATTCTTGTGTTGACATTAAAGTTAAGGTGTAGCTTTCAAAATCACCCAAGGCTAGGACGATTTTATGAATAAATAGTGCATCCTATGCGCTATTTATTCCTTATATTTTCCACAGTAAAACCACCTAACATTTAACTTCAACTTTTGCAACCAAAATATGGCTTTTATTATTTAAATGCGACAATTAGTGGTTTAATAAAATTTTAATGTGATTTAAGAGTCATTTTCATCATTTGTTCCAATATATCATAAAATTCCCATGCAAATAAACAAGAACCCAAAGCTTGCCAATATGAACAACATAAACAGATTTTGCCTTCAGTGAACTCCTTGCTAGCCACTTCGTTCTCCATCGGAGTTAATAAGAAATACAGCCCCGTAAACCTACTATGGGAGTATGGATTTGCGCAACAAGTTCATTTTGACCTCATGGAATTTGTGCTCCACTTCTTTGGTTGCTTTCAAATTTATCATTACTATTCCCACTAGGTACAAATAATCAATAAGTATTTACCTGAAGCAATAGTCTAATGTACATTTTTCTTGTAATATAAATTTATGACAACTCCATTACCCTTTTAGATTTGATTGGCTATTCTAATCAAAACCACAACATAACACATTTTATTTCTATTGCATATTCATTTATCATAGTACCAATTCTGCTCTGTACACATTAAAACGAACTAAGTTAACTACTTTAGGCAAAACTTTACATTTTCAGACGGGTTCCTTCCTTTGGTTGAATTAAAAATTTTAATAAGTAATTAAGTAACTTTTCAGAAGATTGGAATTCATCATTTTCTAGGTAATGTGCAAGTAAATATTGATTTCCGCAAGTAGTGCTTCTGAAACCCTTGTGATTTTACTGTTAGCTAAAGCATTGGCTTGATGGATTGTTGACGTGTGATCGGCTACCAGGAAATACATACGTAATGCGAGATGAAGAAACCATTAATCAGAAGATAAATCACACAATGAAGGCAACTTAACTTTTTCCGCTTTTCCATTCCTTCCAATCTGTCGCAAACGGTTTTGACAATCTCTTAAGTCATCTCATAAAAGTAGGACCAAATTCAGTTTTTCTGATAGTTTAAACCATTTGGTAAACCTTAACGGGGTATATAGGAATGCATTTAGATTGTGTTTAGAAAATTTAAAGAAATGCTTACTATAACAAAGCCATAGAATCTTCATAGAAAGCACTATGCATATTTTGCAAAACTTTGGAGCGGTTGGGACTGAGACCCTTTTTGTATACGCGAAACTTCAGGTAGGTGTTTTGATTTTATTTTTGAATAATCTATCTATGCAGTAGAAATCCCATGGACTTTAGTGAACGCTCCTGATCCATTAACCTGATTTTGCAGTGCGATTCTATTTTAATGTCTTTAAAACAGCTACTCTAAATAAATATGTGGAATAAAAAAAAAATCACAGTGAACATTGAAATATGTCAAGTTTCGATTGTTACTGCACGTTGAATAATATGACACAAAAAACAATAGCTGTTCCCGTAAATTTGCACAATTCGCCTATCTTCTGATAGAGGAATGATAAAGCACAGATTTCCTCGTGATAATGGTTGCAGTGTGATATTAATTCGTCGTTCACATCGTAAGTCTTACAGAATGGGGTGTTGACCATTGCATTCTCGTATATATGATTGAATGCTCTAAAAATACTAAGTTGCCTTGGAGCATTCTCGAAGACGTATATTTAGCATGAAATGACTAATGAGATTGAAAATCACTTTTTCCTTTCATAATAGTGATTACTTTCACTATTGGAGTGAAATTGGAAATCTTTCCTTTTGGGCGCCAAAGGCATGTGTGCCTCCTCATTGCGACTGTTGCTTCATAGATTGACACTTCCGGGCTCAGTAAACAACGGGAGACAGCTTTGCGGCCGCTCTGGCTCCGTTTTGATTAGTTCGTGAAAATTCGTGTCTTTAAATACAACAACTGTTTCCATGAACCTCACTTGAGGCAAAAAGTCGTATTTCAGCATTCCACAATTTGAATTCTCTTGGTTTTCTCGAAGATCAAGGAAATCGGCGCAATCATTTACGAGCAAATGTAAATTTCACTATTTGTAGAGATTTGAATAGTTTTAGACACCATTTCTATTAAAGCAGCAACTTAACATTTCAGCTAAACGAAGTTCCCTATAATGACATCGATGGATTATAACCAACTTCTGAAACGGTTCATTTGAAGAGAAAAATGAATGTTTTTTTGCCTCTACCATATGCAGTATTTATGTCGGTAGACAAGGACCCTGCATGAATAAGTCTCAAGAAAAATTCTGTTCAGTTTATATGATTGCATGAGCAACTACAAATCTGTCGCGAAGTCTTTCGCAATAGTTTAAAATAAAAAATAATGTGCGAATAATGATGATTTGAGATATTTTACTTGAGTTGCGTTTTTAAAGAATAATTTCGGACATTAATCAGACATTAGTGTATAAACTACTAACACACAGCTTTTAAAAGGTGGTAAAATGATTTTCATATTACAAAAGCAGTTGCAAAATAATAATGTGCCACCCTTAGTGAAAAATAAGTCATTGAAATCTCTGTATCAAATGTCCTTTAAGGCACAACTAACTAGCATAAGATTAATAAGAAAGCAAACGATGAACAGAAAAAACATTGAAAGTCATTGAGTTGGAAAAAGGACTCTTTAATATATGATAAGAGAGCGCAAGCCCCCTCCTGGCAAAAAACTTTGAAGGATTGCTTCGATAAGCCAATTTAAACTTTCCTTGGCGTGCAGTGCAAGCAACGGGCAATTTTGTTCCCACTTTTTTGGACTTTGCTTGAAGGTATGTGTAAGATATGTCCCCTCTTTGATGTTGTGTCACTTGTGGTTGCATCTGTTTGGGCTTTGCTTTCTGGCCTACTGAATCAGTTCTAAGTACCGATTGAGTTGGCTTCACTTTTAGGATACTTTGGTCAGTGTAGACCATTACCATTTCATTTATGCGGTCTCCGTTGTATATTGCGGACTCACAGTGTTTAGCACAAGCAACGAAGCCCTCCACGCCGCACAGTGTCTGGTTATTGAGACGGACTTTTAACGTTGCTAGAATCAGCGACTGGCAACGCAATATCGCCAATACTGATGCTAGCCCACGAATCACACATATCACGCATAAGCATTCAGCAGCGGGCCTGCATCAGCCTAAGAGTTTCACACACAGGTGGGGAGGTTTAATACTAGCTCTACCACCCTACATACATACATAAGTACATACAAACATATGGGCGAAGGAGAGAAGTCAATTTCTACATTTCCAATCAGATCAAATTAAAAATTTTGTTTAATCAAAGTTATTGAAATTAGTGATAAATTGAAAGGGCTCATTTCTGAGTTTTCAAAGTATTCAAGGAAATCTGAAAAGTGTTCGATCCTCGTAAAATGCCAAAACTGACTACGTACTATCTCACCATAGAAAATAATATTACATTAATTATGTGACTATGGCATTTTGCGATAATTTAGATCAGGATGAAGTCATGTGATAATTTCTAGACCTACAGGTTTGTCTTGACAACGAAATAAGTAGATTGATATTTCTAGTTTTGAAAACAATCGTTGTTGGTACTCCTCCTACTGCAGGAGACTATGAAAAATTATTCAGTCTTTGAAGATGGAAATTTATTTTAACCAAACCAATTCGATATTTATTCTCGACTTCAAGCTTTCGAATGTCGTTTAAAAAGAAAAAGGCAACTTAATTCAACCATTTGTCCGATTATCGTGTTTTCTAACGGTAGTTGGAATGCTACCTTGATAATACAGTCTTGTTGAAATTGTACACTAATGCTTCCGCCTACTAGGGAGAGATCGATATGCAATATTTTGGCAATTTTATTTAATATATTAGTTAATACAGACCGCCAGATTGTATCTTTCCCCATTTTAAAGTGCCACTTAGTATGAGATGCCTTTCGATTTTTTTAATTATAAATGCAGTTTGGAGTCGCAATTTTATTTTTAAGTTTCGAAAAATCCCGTACCCAAACAAAACAAACCTAACCAAACAAATAACAATCCAAAGTGGATTATCCCCTGTAATCCCACCAAACCGATCGAAGAAGGAACTTTTTCTATGAAATTTCCTCCTCGACTGTGGCTGGTGACTTTCTCCCGCTTACGAAGCAGATGCACTTCAACACTCAACTTTTCGATAAAGATCTCCTCATGTCTTTATCTTGATGGGTGATGCAAGTTGTCGAAAATCGCGAGGAAATCAGATCCCATCTAAAGATTTTTCAAATATATCATGGGTACGCATCCTTTATTCCAAGTTTAGAAACATTTAATTTATAATTGAATAAACTCTAATCTGCTACCCTTCAGTAAATAAATGAACATTATATATAGTAGTGCAATTCATTGATATGATGCTAGGCACTTCGCTCGTGGTTGGTGAGTGTCGTCTCTGGGGTTGATTTATTTATCGTAAAATCTCGTAAACTTTGACTAGCATACTAGTTTCGGTAATGCGTAAGGATTGGACTATAGATTTAGTACCGATAATAGCATAAGGTAATTGCTGCATCACAACAATCACTTAGCTATTGGGATGAATTATATAAGGTAAATATCCAACGCTAATTCTTTGCACATAACCGAATACGAGAACCTGAATTGTAAACTAGCGACAACAATAAAATGCGTGAGAACACGCTTGAAGCATAATTAAAATGACTACCCTTTAAAACGCTCTTTCAATATTTATTATCCATGCATAAAAAAGATTTGCAGTTTGGGAAAATCCATAGCGATACCTGGTGAGCAGCATTAAAAGTACAATTCAGGAGTATTTTATTCACAATGTAATTCACATTTTCTATAAATATCCAGATTAAATGGATTAAAAATGGAAGAAATTTTAGAATAATAGAGAGATAAGACGGTTGTTATATGTAACGATCCTGATTTTCCTGCGCCGAAATGTTCCAAATACTAAATGAAAACTAGAGCCTTCTCAATTTAAAAGCTAAGGGTGATATACAATAAAATAAGAAAAAATGATTTGGGAACTATTGCGTGATTAATAGTCCTGCCAATGACACGTTACCCTAAGGGATGTGATGAGCCATTAAGTGGGTTTTAGAAGAATGACATACACCGAGTCGAAAAAAGTTGAGTATTTTAACAACTTTGCCAGATTTAAAAAAAAACTCGAAGATTTATCATTTCAGAAAGGCATCAAAGTAATGTAGTAAGCTCATGTAGGACTGTTTTTTTGAAATCAATAGATGAATATAATTTAAGGCGGCCACACTAAGGCCCCTGTTCTTATCGGCGGCTCAGTGTGACGTCAGCCATTCAGACGCAAAAAACTCGATAGTGGACAGCTTCCTCCCCAAAAAGCCTGGCCTACCAAGTCCATCAACTCCTCCGTCGTCAATCTATGTCTGGGTTAAGCCCCGTGTTATTTTACCACATGGATGCTTTCTTAACAAACATTAACCAACGATCTGGCACCCGCCTTTTTAATAAACACACATCATTACAAAGGGACGGTAGGGTGTACATAGTAGTGGACTATATTATATAGGATAGTAAATCCATCGTGGAGGGAATCTAAGCGTAGCCTTTCTGTTATGACTAAATATCTTCATTTAGCCAAATTATTTAGTTTCCAAATTCGAATTTTAGAAGCAGTCAAAAAGAATGAGAAAAAATTTTGAATAGCTGCAATAGAAAGAGGGATCGACACATTTTACGATTTCCGAATTACTACTTTTATATTGGCGAATAAATGCGCCGTTGTCTCATATCTCAGCTAAACCGATAGTGTTACTCAATTTTTGTAGTCAGATGTGTTTCTAGAGCGTCTAAATACACCAGGGCACATGCTCGATCCTTGTAAAGAATATTGCATCATTTTGCCATGGACATCCAACAAACCAGTGGTTTTCTCAAATCACCTGATGTCGATTGATCCACAAGAAGGTGTAGAGGTTATACAAATTTGAGGAGACTAGCTAATGGCTGTAGAAGACCGTCTCCACCGTTAAAAGTCCAAATGCAGCTCGCTCTACTCCAATGCTAGCTCACTTCTAATGTATGCAATTATGTACGATAGAAAAGTCAATAAGTATTTTCTATTCATGCTGGTCTAATTGTAATTATTTGTGCAGGTACCAACGCTTACTTTTAGCTCGACTCTCTCAATGCCCACTTGTCACTTTAACTAGGTGTGCGCGGATATTTCCACCATTTAAATAAGGTAATTCTACCACCTCAAAGGCTAACATGCTGCTATATATTTGCAGCGGCCTTGGCACAGCGTCTTTATACATTGGCAGCTTTCCATAGGTCGGTTTGTAGATGAAGCATTTCTCGAGTCACGAATGAGTCTTGGATGATACTAGAGCCTGTTTAGTCACCACGAGGAGTGTCTACAACCATCTTCCTGCCAGCGTCAGCTACTCTGCTTCCCAGATACTGTGTGATGGCTGCTATGACATTGCCTTCTATCCAGTTGGTGCGGTGCTGATATCCACTAGTTTGTAACCTGCCCACCAGACTAATGGATAGTGAAATACCGATGGTTGGCGGCGACGGCTTCATCATTATTATTATGTACTTTCAGTCTTTAAGAACATACTTTATTTTTTTACTTTTCATCACTTGAAATAAAATAGCACGATATCATCACGAAAAACACTACTATCTGGCAGGTAAATGTTTATTTTTGAACTAGTACATATGAACATGTGAAGCTTTCAAATCAGGGTTCGACAATTTATTTTATATTTCACTTCGAAATTTTGTTTTACTCCCTTTATTTGATGAAAAATTTGGTACTTTTTTAGCTTCCTATTCGAGTTGTTTCACTAAGCAACTACTTTATACCATTAAAATGCACATTTTCTGGTATGTTTTATTAAACATTTTTCTACGTCGCTCCTTTAAATATTTGAATGTGTCTATCTTCGGAAGCATATTCTTTCTTCCTTAATTGTTGCCACCAAATTAAATTGAACGCAATGTAGAAATGGTCCAGATACTCAATGATCAATTTATATTGCGCAGTTATTTTTCACATTCTGATATGAGAATGCCATTAATTACCACGTTAACATTTCAGGTTCATATTTCTTCAGATCAGTACATTTCAACAAATCAGATATTTTCGCTTCATTTCAGGCCCTAGTATGTTAATTTAACCCTCGGCACAGATCAGCATCGGTCGTGACCGCACCACTAACTCCGGGTAACTTGTCCCAGGAGGTTTTGCACGAGAAACCATTTACCAAAATATTAATAATTTATTTATTATATTTTTGTTCTTATCTATAATGACCCCTGAAAAAGGTACCCATTGCTAGATCAAATAAATCATTGACATTCTAGTGAGTTAAATAAAAACAACAACACAACAACACGATTCGCTTCCACTAGTGTACTTCAAGTGGTGTGGCATCTGGTTAGAAAGTGTGATAACCACCAAACGCATTATATTAGTCAAACGCCACAGTTATCGAATTAAAAAGTATGGCTAAATTGAAGAGTCATTATCATGTAACACAGCAGAAAATCTGTTCCATCAGGAATCAAATACCCTAGAAATGTAACATTATTTCACACTTTATCATTTCGTATACTAGTGGTATTGGTACCGTTTCAAGGAACAGGGTATTGGTCACAAGTCTTTTAATGAAAAGTAACAATTTTGACTAAGTGAATGGTCGCTTTTGAATTTTTCTATAAGATTAAAACAGTAATTGCAAAATGTGTTATTATCAGAAAGAAGGGATGATCAAACAAATTGACTTATCGTTTTTGCAACCGTTCAGAAGTATTTATTGCGAGCATAGCACTAATCAATGTTGTTGCTTAAGTCAAACATACTTTTGACTGAATTGTAAACATTTCTTGATCTTACATTCTTAGTTCAATGTCGAAAATGGATCATGCATGTGTCATTTGGCAAGATGTGGCTTGAAATGTCGTAGAAAACACGAAACTCTCAGTAGTAGGGTAGATTCGACCCTGGTCATTTGAGTCGCCTTATCGAGATGCATAACGAATGACAGCTAAGACCGATATGCTCAAAGCCAACAAGAAGAGAAAGTCAAACCAGATAAACACAGCTTTAACAAAATCACTACTCATTATAGGCATTAAAATTAAAAAACGGTTCATAGATCGAGACTAATATAGTAAATGTTCCGGTTTATTACAGACCTCATTTGGTCAAAACGTGGTCGTTTCTTTTGTAAATGACTCAACTATTCACATTATGCGGTTGCTGATAGGCACCAAAGCGGCTCATTTCGAATAGATAATTCTGAAAAGTTTGATGGTGCATCACTTTGAGAAGAGTGCAACCAACGATGCTCCAATTCACTTGCACTTACCGATAAGGCCACTACCTTCATCCCCCAAGGCGTTATTTCTAGCTGGCGCTTAAACAACCTCCAAGTAACATCCTACTCAGCAGAGCCCATTCAGGCAAGTCCCAATGACACAGCAATCAAGGAAATATACCACACATAATTGAGTGGTTTTGATGTACACAACAGGCGAAAATAACCTGGATGGTAAGTGAATATTCCGTGACCAAGGTGGCCATAATGAAAAAGTGTCCTCCAGAGATTCTAAACTTTAACGCTCCAAAAGTATGTTTTAAGTCTTGTTTAATCTAAGGGAATGTCAAAAATACTTATGCAGTTTCCGAAGAGGTAAATTCACTGGAATTTGAAATATGTACATAGATGCCATTTTCTCCATACTTCTAAACATTAAAAACTTGGTAAAGAAAAGCATAATTTAGAATCCTATCTTAACCTGTTGATTTTCAGCAGTGAAACGGAGGCTTGAGAAAGCCATAATCATTACATTTTGGTAAATGGAGTTGGTTTAGTGTTGATTAAAGAACATTAACTAAAATACCTACTGATGTTGATACATTATTCTGATTTTATTCAGAAATTGAATCTTAGGATCCCCTGAATGGCCTATAGAATGCGTTTAGGCTGCCTTTCAGACATTCTACATTGTCTATAGAAGCAAGCATACCTGAATCACCAGTTACATTAAATGAAATTGTTTGAGGTTTAAAAAAATCGGGAGCCGCTTTTAGTTGCATCTGAGAGGATTGCACTATAACTTCTTAAATACGTCACTTGCTATGCATATCATTTGGAACTTCATCATTATTAAAACTCAGATGGAAAATTGTTCTTTTTTCGCAGAAATTGCTTCAATATTTAAATAAACTTAATGGGCACTATCATTTTGCTATTGTTGGCCAGATCTATTAAAGTGCTGGACTATGGGAAATAGTATAGAAATATGTATATTGGACTCATTTCTTATATAATTTTGACTTATCATTTCGCACATTTGTAACATCATTCATAAAATGCAAGTTGATTTCGTATCAGAACTGGATTTTTTTGAAATGTCGGAACCTAGTGGTATACAAAAACCAAAATCCAAAAAAATGCTTTTTAATTTAAAGCTCAATACTGTATGCATATTGAGAACGAAATGCAAAGGTAAGGGGATCTGTACGGCCTTTTTATAAGAACGCAAAAACGCCTGATGTTTCAGGTCGCTTGGGGTTAATTTAATTATTAATAGGTTTTATGCTTGCATTCTTAGTATTGAAAAGATATCAGTTACCAATTGGAAAGTATTTTCCATCTTTTGGAAACAAACAGAATCACTATAGTATTCAAGCAATAGAGGTTCGACTCCTACTGCAAATGCAGCAGTGCAAATACAACCAATTTCTTAGCAAAAACGAAAGACATGTGTGAGAGTATTATTACTGTGTCGATCAGAGATTTTTAGTTAGAAATCCTGCTAACTTCCTGCAAAATTCTACTACGGATCGCAATGTCGTTAGTACCATGAAGTGGTGGTGGAGAGGTGCGGATGTAAAACAAAGAATCACCAGTTCCCGGCCACATGCGTGGTAGGGGGAATGCAATGGTAGCAGGTCTTCTGTCTACCAAACAGCCGTCTAGACTACAGAACCGTTCCCTTCATGGGCGTAGCTACCGGAAGTTTACTGCTCGTTGACCCAACTACCTCTTGAATGCCGTGCTCAACGTTGCCTCACAGTTGAGGATGCATCCGACAGAAGTCGCTGGAACTCCATTCAACAGGGGGATGGCGAAGTCAAATAATCCTTCATACATTAATTCAATTTGAACGTTAAGAAAACCCCAGAAATAATGGATCATAATACGATTTTGTATATGAAAATAGTGAAACACAATAAAGAAGTAGTACAACAGTCATAGTAAATTTTGAGAAGTAGAGTGGATATCAGCAAGGTTTCCCCTATCGCGGTTTATACAAAAAAGTAACGATTACCTGAAAAATTACCAAATGTCAAACGGAGGAGCACTTTAGACCTCACCCTCATCTTCCGAGTCGGAGACATAGATGATTTGTGAGGGTTCCAACCACCCTCCAGCCACTGAGTCAAGATAAGGAGGAACTTTAACCCTCTCCATGCTTTCCGGACCGATGTAAACCACAAAATCAGCTAATCCTCTAGGAAGACCAAGGGCAGACACCTTCTTTTGAAAATCTTTTCCTCCGAGACACTTGCGAATCCGACTGCGAGCCAGAAGACGAAGACTGGGAGGCGATTTCAGCAAGGAAGTGCACTCCTCCATCAAACGGTCCCTCTGTCGACTCGCGATATTTTGATTGTTAGGGAAGAGCTGCAAATCAATCCCAATTTGTCTAGATGAGTTCGCCAACCTAACGCCCTCTTGAGGAAGATGGAATCGGCAGGCGAGGAAATTGACGAGAATTCGGGCAGCAGTTTGGAGGAACTCAGGCAGTTTTTCATTCTCCCTATGTCGACAGAAAGAGTTTATCCCCGGGTGAGTAACCAGTAGGAATAGGATGCTGAAGCAGTCAGCCATTGGATTGACACGTTCAAGATTATCAAAATCATCAAATCCGTGCTTAAAAAGGCTCTCGATTGCACTTAGCAACTACAATTGTTCAAACGACCATGCTTCAGTATATATATATATAACAAATGAACAGCAAATAAGAGCAACGAGGGATTTGATTAGACACAGAGCATCGCAATGAATTATACGCGACGAGAGATCGACATTGGAACCAAGAATACGGAAGTAGGCGATCCTCTATCTATTCGGGGACACTTCCCATCACACAAACGTCTTCTCTATCATGGTAGACTCCCCGTCCTGCTAGAATACTCCGCCTCGAGCTCAATGACGGAAACAGAGGTGTCGAGATGGTGCTCCTCGTCTTGGTAACGCAGAACGATAGGATTGGTGTCCTCCCCCTCCTCCTCAATGCCTGGCTTCGCCAGTTCGACAATTTTTTCATTCGGGTTCTCCTTCGAAACCTTGCCAAGACGGTTGATTTGTTAGGTGGTGATTTGAACGCCCGGTCTTGATCATCTTTGTTGGGCACTTGAAGGTGCCAGAATAGGAACTGGCGGTCTGGAAGAGGGTCCCGTTTCGCGTCCTTATTCAGGCATTGCGCAATCATGACTACAGAGCAAGTAGACCATGGATTTGGCCATGGCGTGTACGAAACCGAGCGAGAAAACATTCCAGAACCACACAAATAGAACTCGAGTACCGCATATCCTAAAGGCCTATCATGACCCTTAGCTTACAAGGCCTTTGATTTTCATGAATCAGTTTTTCCATGGTATTGAATTTAAAGTTGATTCTACTGCGTCTCCCTCTGAATAGCTAAATCCACTTGTAGACTCGGAAACAAGGTCCATAAGAGTTATATCAGGGATTCAAATTCGAATTTACCTTAAAGAGCTTTCTTCCACGTAGCTGCCTTAATGATGACTTTAAGGGCTTGTATGAAACAACTCGCAGCAAGCAACTAAGCAAGGAAAGTAAACACTCATTTACTCAATCATGAACATATAAGTTGCTTCGGATTACCAGATATAACCCATAAACAATACCCTATTCTAACGATAGAATTTATCCTCAGCGTTTACATGCATCATATTCTATTGCTTACTCCGTCTGGGTATTCATCTTTTTCCCAAACTCTTTGTACAATAGCACCGAAACATCTATGCCTAATTACACAGGTGGATTTTCTTTATGCACACCAATGGCAGGACACCCTGGAAATCATTTCTCTATGGCTGATTAATAGAACAGGAATTGCTAAACAAAAGAAAAGGTTGTGTACGAGGTTTGTCAATGATCATAATGGCAAACAAAATATGAATGTATTCATCACTGGGACGGCTCCTTATTCTGTGAATGTCAAATTTTATGTTCCTCCGGTGGTTGCGGTGGTTGTGCATCAAGATTGAAATGGCTCTCATTTATTCGACTTTTCCTGCCTCTAGGGCTGGTAAATCGATTAATTGAATGATAGAAACTATACTTCGCCAGTATGCGTCGAAATTGGATAAAATAGAATTACTTGTTTTGAAGAAAACATGGAAGGAGGCGTATTTTTGCTTCAACCGAGAAATTTAAAGTTGGTACTGGTGGTGAGATCGACAGCTGGAGGAGTTTGAATTTAGGCTTATATCTAGATGCTATCTCGGGTTGGCGATTGCAGTCAGAAGGAATTCATGTTATCAGCTGGTTGTTGAGATTCATCAATCAATATCTCCATTCCATTAACCAAAGAAAGATAGAATGAGAAAATAAATATGCACAAGAAGCATTCTGATGAAGTTGGCCATCCTACCTAGCAACCACCATAATCCCACCCAAATCGACTACACCCTTGATCATAAATAGCCGTGATTAATGCTGGATTTTCAGGCAAATTTGTCAGTCATATCAGAAAAACCACGGAATGTTAGCTATCAAATTTAACTGACTTCAAAAAATCAACTAGACACAAAAATTGCACTAATGCTAGAGAGACATATTCGAAATCAATCTCAAACTTAACGTTTATCAGCTATAAAGCTGATTTCACATCGCTTATACTTCATCGTTGTTGCTTAATGCAGCAACAGCACTAACAAATTAAACGAAACAGATATATTGAACGAATACCAGAAACGACTTGAAAACAATAGGATCCAGTTGTCTCTACTCTTCAGAGAGCAGTTGAAGGGTAGAACCTATATTTTGCAAGTACGGAGGCTTCATTTTTAAAAGACGAGGACCATAAACCAAACATCAAATTCGGCTCAACGTCTTCCTCGAATCGTCCAAGCCTATGTGTCACTGACACCTGCTTTTCGTTGCCATTCTGATAAAATCAAAAAAACCATCACTTGCGATTCCACCAGTCTGCCGATTTCGGTTGCAGCGAGGATCGCGAGCTCCATCTACAACTGCTTCAATCGTCGCTCCTGCCCTTACTTCACTTCCTCTAACGCCTCTTAGGAACCTATTCAGCATCTCGTCTAACCCGAACATAACACGCTCACTAAATGACCCTCACAGCATCGTGTCTGCTTATATATACCCTGCACCTCAGTGGGGACATTTAAGCAACGCCTTTTGGCTCCATCGCTCACCACCCACCCACCTATCTCTAGTGTCATAAAAACTATACTCACTCCCTCTTGTAATCAGGTCAACATCCTATAAAATATTTCAATATTTTTTCCTAACTCACACTCATACCATGCAAGTTGAGGAAGCAATTTCCGAACACCAGCAAATTTGCCGATCGAGTGCGTCATTTCAAAAGAGTACAAGAGCGCTTTGGTGACCCACGTGCCTAAGACCCCCTTAGTGCAAAGTGAAGTTAGGATTCCTGCATGAGCAGAGAAATCTGTCCAGTATCGGCTTTGACACATCCCACGCTACTCTGGGCATGCACCTGCCAGTTACGTGGATGAGACATAGCCAGAACGCAACAGAACCCACCAAATCTAACCAATCATAGGATAATTTCACACGCGTCACTTTTAGTGAATATCATGTTGTTTTATAAAAGCCATTCAAAATTCGCCCTTGAGTTTTCTTAGTCGTTGTTACTCTAAACTGCTGCAATAACACATAAGAAAGAAAATTTTGGTAGAGGAAAACAATTGAATGTACCAGCACTATGTAATAGATAGTTTACAAATTACCATGAAATCAATCTAAATTGGAACGTGAGCACAACAAGAATTAAAAGCTGCTCAAATTCGTTAGATTTCAGCAGTACCAACTTCTGCTGCGTTTCTGCAGAATACTTTGGTAAAAGCAATCTGTTTTTAGAAACATTGGACATTTTAAAGTTCAGCAATTTTTTCACAATTTTGCACAATGCGCCATAAATAAGAGCCTTTAAAAGCACCGAGAAAATGCAGAATCTCGACCAAATTTCTTGCTGCAGTCATAGCTGTTTGTCCGTAGAGGAAAATTACATAGTTCTCTATTACACAGTCCTTCACATAATTTTCTAGGCAGATATGACATAGCATGCTACATGCACTTTAAACAAAATACAACATTTACATTCTCTTTGCTGCCTGATTTCAGCAAATACTGATGTTTACTGCTTTATTAATGCGGAAGACATTCCACTCAATAGCGTACACACAGGCTGAACAAGAAATACTATTTGAGTTCTGCAGGTATTGATAGAACTGCCATTCCATATGGAGTCTTGACAATAAAATAGCGTTTATTTGATAAGTTATAGTGATCTAGTTTGCTTGGATTCACTGACAAGCAGATGACAAAGGAAGATAAGTCTGCATCATGAAGCTTATCGTCAAACCTGGTTGGACATCGTCCGGTTCGATCTCCACTTTAGAGAACTGAGAAATCTTCACTTCAATCGATTTTCCTAAATCATCTTTTTCATTACATTTTTCATCTATTTCTACAAACTGAGTGAATGTTTCTAGCCACTTCTTTGGCAATTTTTGACGTTCGTACAACAGAACTTTATTAGTTTGAATGCATCGAACCATCGATGTTACGTTACGCTTCATTAGACATTTTATATACCCACAAAATTTCGTTCATATTCACAATGGTAAAACTCTAGCAGAGCTTATGGAATGACCCGATTTGTGACCTTGCCACGAAGAGTTTAACTAATCACAGGTTTTCGCTACTACAATTTAGAATACACAACGGAATCGTCAATCGTAGAGTTATTGCTAGTTTTAGCGTATAAAAATGGGAAATATAGAGACCAGAATAGAAGGAAATAAGAGTCTTTTAGTTTGGAAAAATCTGCCCTTTATAAAAAAATTCTCTAAACTTGGAAAAAAGGAAGCTTAGGATGATTTACCTAAAAAAATCTCAATTTGACATTTGCTTTTCTCCCGATTTCCGACAACTTCTCTCATCTATGGGATTAAGGACTCATGAGAAGATCTCTCATAGATATTTTGAGCGTTGTAGACAGCCGAGGAGGGAAATTCACTGAAAAAGGTTTTCCTCGAACATGTTAGTAAAATTGCCATGGAATAATCCACTTCGAATTATTACCACCACTTGATGCAAACATCAATGCTCAATACTACTGTCAGCCATCAAGGCGTTGGGACGGAAAAGCTTTGAGGAAAAGATCTGCTCGAACGGGGTTGATGTTTCATGCACAAACTCCTCGCCCACACACAAAGGATCAACAATATTGTTTGGGAGGGCATCCATCATCCACCTTATTCTTCTCTCGCCTTCTTCTTCCTGCTGTCTACCACCCGTTTTCTAGCCCACTAATTCATTGGAAAGAAACAGCTTTTGAAAAGCCGGCGGTGGAGGTTGAAACTGACGTTTGAGTTCTTTGAGAAATGCACCATGAGATATAGTTTCGAGATGAATATCCATACACATTATTTAGCCACAACTCTTACTTAAAGTGTTATTAAAATACTATAATAATATATTGTATAACCATATATAATTCTTATGATTATAAATGCATTATTTGATTATACTTGTTAAATAAAATTCATGACAAAAGGTCAAGCATCCATTATCTTACCCACGCAGTGAAAGATCCGGAGATATACACCAAAAGCACTGAGAAGTTTAATCGACGTACTTAAACCACTTCATCGAATGAGCAGTAAACCCACCTAATGAAAAAATATAAATAAAAAAAATATATATGCGGAAATGGATTCCATATATAAAGCCTATCTGTCTAACCGTCCAAAAAACCAAACTGCTTGATATCTGCCAGGGCCAAGTCACTGGGAGGACGAAGAGACTAAAGGTTGGTGACTCCGTTGCCACAGCAACTACCGTTAAGTCGCAGAGGTCCTTGAGTAGAGGCACATGGAGCGATAACCATGAAGAATAAAGGGATCTCCGATTGGCCAGTGATCCCACAACTTCCAGACTCACCTACCGTTCAGTCATTCGTAAATGAGCACGGCTACGAGCAGCACCTATTGCACACTTCGCCCAACTTTTGTGAGTCAAATGCCTTAAAGTCATCATCTACTCAATGTCGCCACAATTCACACTAATAAATCACAGAAGACAGCTAAAACCACACCGAATTTACTACAACAATTCCCCATTGTTAGGCAAAGTCACCTGGGAGGGACTGCTAGCAAACCCGAAATTGCCGATCGAATGTGGCTGCCTCTGGAGTGGTTATCAGCAATGATCCCACAAAAGCGTTTAATGCAGAGATTCAAAGAGATTTCTAACACATGAAAATGTTTTCGAAATACCACTTTTCTATTAAAAACGTGGTTTTTGATTAAAAACCGCAATCCTTTATTTGAAAAATGATCTTTCGATCAACTTGGAAACATGGATACAATTTCAATGCTCCAAGGCTCAAGGATTTCAGCTAATTTTCCCTTTAATATTTCACTCAACTGAAGTGCAGATTGTTTTGAATGAAAGAAAGTGGGTAGTAAAAATAAGAAACAATGGTATTAAGCGATCTGCTGTGGAACATTCTCTGAAATAGAGACATTGTTACGTCAGGTGATTACATTGGTTCTGTCCTAAGTGTAAATAAAATAAATGAACAAAGTCCACACTTTATTAAAGATATATCATCAGTGTTCTTTCCCTGATAATCTTGTCTTGCTTCCATCCATTAACCAATTAGTAAGTGCATTAATTTATTTACATTTATTCTGACTGGACTCGACGAAACTCACGAATGTCACTTTCAACCACTTCTGGCTACGTTAAAAAATCTCTTTCTTTTAAAGCATAGTGCAAACTGAGGAAGAAATAGTAGTGACAAGGAGGAGCAAGTAGGGTGAATAACGTGGATGTGGCGTCGTCAACTATGCAACTTGTTGCGTCTTGTGACCTGATTCCTACTCTGTGGAGTCGTTCTGCATGGCCCTAGTGAAGCATTACTCACTTTCGACGACTCACTGTAGTAGATTGTCTTCTCCTTTTCAAAGCTGGGTTCTAAAGCCGCTCCCATTGCAGGCAGTAGATTTGAACATTTATAATTGTCACCTCGCCTTAAGTGGTAACAATTCAAAGGTATTATTCATTGGTGAACTTAAGTGAGTGGATAAGGGTCGTTTTCCTATGAAGTTCTCATCTCGACTCCTTCTAGGGCCTTTCCTTTCTGCGAAGCTGCTCATATCTACGACTCCTAACGTTTCGATGAAAGACCCAGTATCTAGTCGTACATGTGAAAAATAGGGAGGAATCGGCAAAAATGAAGAGAAGAGCAGATGTCAACTCAAAATCTGAGATGTTTTCAGACATGCATTCAGTGAGGCACCCATTTTTAACGTTTAGTTACTTCACAAAGTTTATGAAAATGACAAGGAAGAGTTGCGCGGTTTGAGCTAAGCCAAATCGCAATTTCCTCAACCGCTAAATTTAACCCTTACTACTAGAATATTTTTAGCATACAAATTTTCTTACTAGGTTTCGTGAGCTACGATAATCCTTCCAGTGCTAAGTGGGCAATTAAGTGCCTGGATGGCTAGTAATGGCTGAACTGGATAACCTTTCCATTGCCTCAAAACGCACATTTGGATGTCTCTTTAGCATCATTTAAAAAAAATTAATTGGAAACTTTCATTTTTCGATTAAAAGCAAACCAACTTATTTCAATAGTTTCAGTATAAATTTATTTTATCTAGTAGGACGGTTAAAATTTGAAATTAGGTTTGCCAGAAAATGCAATGTAATTATGTCTGCGGAATATTTTACTCCATTATGAATACTGCACAGATCCAAGATTAAAACTAAAAATTTCGCATTCCTCGATTACTGAAAGCACAAGCCCAACATTTAGGTGTTGAAGTAATTTAAGTCTTGTTTTGAAATGATTTCAGCAATTGGAAGTCTGCTATCATATGAATGCGGGTTTTTCGAAGATGAAGAAATCTGTCTTCTGTGAGGTGACATCTTCGTTGTTATAGTTTAGTTAAATATAAATTAGATTGCCAAAGAGGTAGTGACTATTATATGAGCCGAAACAGCTAAAAAGCTTAGAATTATCACAGGCATTTAATCCAAATTAAGCAATTATTGCGAATTTCGTGCTGACACTACCAAATGAGTCTAAAATTTTGAATGCCCAAACATAAATCGCTAGGTGGCTGCTGAAAAAAATTTCATTTGCGTATTTCATATACTTCATTAAACATGACCATAAATCAACAGCGTTGTCTTCAGGTTAGCGTGGACATTTCAAAATGGTGATTTTTAATATTTAATCGCCGTTAAGATTAAAAGAAATAATTGATACAGGGCCAGATTCGCTATTCAGCAAATAAGTTCGGTGTGCTCCTTTAAACAAACAATTTGATTTAACAAGAAGGTTTTTATTGTTTTTTTTTGAACAATTATCAATTATAATTAGGCATGTTAATTAATATTTGTTTAAAACTTGAAAGTTTAGAAAAAATAATTTCCAATTCATATATAGTGAATTATCTGGACTGGAATTTTTATTCATCTCACAGGGGAGCTCAAACCGCATCTATTTCACACAAAATTTCCCATATTTAGGCGAGGACACTTTGGAGGGGCTGCTAACTAACCCACAAATGCTGATCAAATGCAGCTGCCCCTGGGTGCTGCCTGAGTGCTTTATGCATGACTTAATAGTGGTTATTATAATTTTTTGTAACTAATGAACTTTCAACTATTCATGAACCACATTTATACTTTAAAAGGTCTGCTAAATTATCTGGTAGCTAAAAAAGCACCACCACAAATCGTACTGAACAGACAAATGCGTTTTAATTACCAATTGCAAATGATATATATATATATATGTATCAGTAAATGAATATATTATTAAATAACGACCAATTCCTATATAACCACTGCTGTACCCACTCTAAACTATAGCCGATAGTACAGAAGTTTCTCTAATTTAGTTAATAAAAAGGAAAGAAACGGAATTGATTGAAAACGAGTTGTCCCAATGTTGTCGTAGTGCAATGAGTAAATAGAGTAATCGGCCGCAGGAGTCGATATTTAGGATAAAGGACGCCATCCCGATTACAAATGGGTACGAGAAATTCATCGAAATAAACGAGAGCACAAATAATACAGAGAAAGTATATATTTAATTTGTTGAAGTTCGGCACAAAATTGACTGCGATAGAAAGGGCCGCGGCATGTCCAATATGGATCAGAACCGCGAAGCTGCAATAGATCCTTGGATGGATATCATAAATCCATATTAGAGGGTGTTGACCCAGTTTTCCTAGCAACTACTCTTAACTCATACCAGTAATTGGATAGAAGCAAATAGAGTGCTTACCAACCAGAATAGAGGTTTCGTTGAAATCGGTTCGGTAGATACCCCAGTTCTTGAGCAGCTGGATACTATTATCATACCGTTTAATAATCTAAGCAGGTTTCGGAGAATTTATATATGTTCACAGTGGCACAATGCTGCATGAACAACTAGAGGTCTCGGTGTGAAGTTATCATGATTTCGCAATTGCAGCGTATTGGCTTCGGTGCAGTTAGAAAGTGTGGATTTTGCTTTTGAGAGCACAATATACTTTTGCATATTGGAATATCTTTATTCCGTTCTACCTTCGAAAAATCAATTTGCAATCAGTACCTAACTCGGCGTTCTTTAAATCGTCCAGACATGATCAGAAAGAAATTAATTGGTAACTATTGTTCATGGTGAAGCTAATTAAGATCATTAGATGGCCTGTAGTATCAGGTTGAATACTGAGAAGTGGATAACTCCTTTATAAAACAAAATAACTGCTGTTACTTAAATGCAGTTATTAAGGTATATTAAACAATGTCCTTTTATCTAGCCTGAATGATCTATGCATGGCTTCGAATTTTTCGTCGTTATTTAATGATATGTATATATATATATATATATATCACTTGCAATTAGTAATTAAAACGTATTTGTCTGCTGCGTTTTTAGCTTTCAGATAATTTTGCATAGCTTTTAAGAAAAAATGTGGTTCGCAATTAGTTAATAGTTCACAAAAGGTGCAACAATAACCATTTTAAGTCATTTTACGTTTTCATGATTTTTGGACCTCACCTCAATTCTTTCCATCTGAGTCATCATTTTTCGCTATTCGTCATACATTCTCTTAGTTTAATTATGTAAATAACCGCCAAACTGCAAATCACGCTTTAATTTTCACCGATTAATCGAACATAAATAACAATATTTGATTCGAATTTAACTCTAATAAGCTAAACTTAAAAAGTGCTTTCAAATTGAACCTTGAATCTCGTAAAATTTTAGAAGTATTATTTTTCAGGATTCTACTTTAATTTTTGGTAAATACAATTAAAATTTAAACGATATGCATGTACATATATATATGAGGCAATTAGTTGGTGAAAATTTGTGTTTTAATCCCTTAAATCACTGCAGAAATGTTCAGTTGAAAAGAATATTAATCATTATTATGATTAAGGCTTTGACATCGATATCACTACAACCCCATTCAACATCGCCTTAATCCCTTACTAACAATTAACTTGAAAAATCAAAAAATATCAAGGTGAAAATGTTCCTCTGGTTCTTCAGTTGTATTCACATTGAATTCAGTAAGAAAGCAGATTTAAACGATCCAGATTATCCTAAATCGCAGATGTTTTAGAAAGTCCTTGGAAACGTGAAATGCTCGTTAAGACCTGGATTCATGGAAATCATTGATTAACCACTAGGCCGGACAGTTTCGAGGGCCAAACGAAGCCTTCGTTGATTGCAGCCGTCTAACCCTTTGAACGGACCGATAACTACTGTAGCTCCTGATGACGGAAAGACAATCCAAAAGTTGGCAAAAACTGGATAAGAATTGTGAGCAAAATATCTTACATTTGAAATCATGGTGGCCAATAAAATTCAGTTTTATAACACTTATGCAAATTGGCACAATTTACAAGGTATTCATTAGCACTCGGTGAATATTAAAGCTAGGGAAAAAATGCTAATATCTTTGGAAATGGTACTGCTCAATCAATAAATAAAATTGAATTCTAATGAAAAATTCAAAAACGTTGGAAGATAAAGCTAAATATCTAGTAGAGCCTGTAAAAAATTAACATAATACGAAAATGATTTATCAGAGGTTAAAGCCTTTATTTAATAAGTGGAGTTAAATAAACAAAAAAGTCAAAAGAGCTATTATTCAATTAATTAATTCGACTAAATTATGCACCTCTAATTGTCGTCTAAGAAGCAAATAAAATTAGTAGAAAACGGATGTGTGCAACAGCAATCAAAAGCCATTGGATTGTGCTTGGCGCTTCCTATGGAGTAGCCGTAAGCCACAGATGCTAATTATCCCAAAATCATATTCAGATTGTATCAAACCAATGACTTCACCATTTAGACAATAAAAGCCACATTTCAGTAGCAAAAATTGAATTAAATTGATAAATAGTTTGTATTGTGAAGAGTACAGGGTGTAAATATCCACTACATCGTCCAGAACTGGGCAATTTTGAGAGTTTTACTCGATGTTCTTAATGCAAAGCCAAGAAAAATCACCGAATGTTGGGTATTTTCGATTCCCCATGAGAGGTTTTTGGGTAAAAACGCACATTATAGCCAGGAATGACTTACCCGTGGCTGTTAGAACATTCTAAACAGCTCGAATCTTAATCATTACGCGATTATCTGTAATTTGTTTATTGAAACTAGTCAAATTTGAATAGACCGCTTTTCACTAGTGGTAGAAACACGATCAAGTGATCTTTTAATCTATTTTGTTGAGCATTTCAGGGAAAGGTACTGTTGAAGGTAGTCACAGACATTTCATGAGCTTTTCCGGGTAGTAGCCTCTTTTTTGCTTTACTTTAATGAATTTTATCAAATATTATTTAAATTTTGAATGGTTTATCCGTCAATGCAATTAATGCTTTATTTGGTTAAATTGAATACATACACCGGCTATATTAGGGTTTATTAATGTTCAACTAATATTCGATGTGAGATTTTCCGTTTTTGATTTGACAAAGCCATGGGACCAGTGTTTCGTATTTTTGCAGAGTAATTCATCAGAAGATTCATCGTGTGATGTTTACAATTTTTCATGTTTTGGTAATATAAGATGGTTTATTGAATTCTTTTTCATGTTAGTGATGGTCCATCATGGTGCAGCATTGTGCACCTTTCGCCATTTAGACAGTTGCAAAAGTTGAATTTAAAGATCAAACTGTTAAATTCTAATTTGAAAAATGCATGACAATATGCCTTATTACTTTTTGTAAGCAGTTTATTTGATGTTCCCAGGGCAATTAATTGAAGGAAACTAGGAAATCAAACAAAACAAAATTATCAAATAAGCAAATCTACTGTAGCATTGTATTTGAAGTAAAATATCAGTGATCTACATGGTTCACAAAAAGTGACAACAGTCCGTATTAGTCATTTTTGAAAGTTGTCTAGCCAGAGGTAAATCTCAAAATTCTCGATGTTTTTCAACAGACGTAACAATACGCCTTGTTGGGAAACTCTTTTATGAGTTATCCAAGATTTAGCTACATGAAATCACTTTCATTCGAACACCTACAATATGCATACAACATACCAGAGAAATTAAATCTTTCGATATTCCATTAATCGTTCACTTGTGCTTTCTAGTCTATTTTGGCAAATAAAAGCAAATATGCTCCAAGGATTATGACCTAGTTTAATGATTCGAATCAATATTATTATTGAAATTGTTGCTTAATCAGAGATGATGAAGAATTGAATAATCGGGAAAAAAAGCAATGAAGAAACCAGCAATTTCTTCCGTCCTTCCATTCCTTTCAAACGGATCTAATAAATCTGTTGTGAACACTTTTGACATGCTATTAAGTCCTTCCGTAAGTGTAGAACCAATTTCAGTTTCTCAGATGGTTTAAACTATTTGATATACCCAAGCGGGTATCTAAAAATGCAAAGGAAATTTTCACAAAAGTGTTTGCTGTTACAAAGCCATAGAAACCTCATCGAAGGCACATGCATATTTAACAAAAAATTCTGGAGCGGTTGGGGCTGAGACTATTTTTGTATACGTCAGTCTTCAGGCAGGTGTTTGGATTCCAGTTTTGAGTAATGCAACTACATAGTAGAAATCCCTTGGACTTTAGTGAATAATCTTGGTCCGTTGACCTGCTATGGTAGTGGAATGTAATTTTATTACCATTAAAACATCTGTTCTAAATAAACATGTGGAATAACAAAAATACGCAAAGAATATTGAAATATGCCAAGTTACGATTGTGTACTGCAATTATATCTGATGGGGGAACGATAAGTCATAGATTTCCACCTGATAATAATAATAATAGTGTGAGAGCAAATCGTCGTTCACATCGTAGGCCTTACAGAGTGGGGTGCTGACCATTGCATTCTCGAAAATATGACTGAGTGTTCTAAAATAATTTAGTGCCCTGGAGTATTCTCGAAGACGTATATTTAGCCTGCACGGACTAATGAGTATTAAATGGCACTTTTTCCTTTAATAACAATGGATACTTTTACCAGGGGAGTGAAATAGGAAGTCGTTCCTTTTACTTGTCAAAGGCATTTGTGCCTCCTCATTGCGACTCTTACCTCATAGATTGACACTTGCGGGTTCAGTGAACAACGGCAGACAGTTGTGCGGCCTCTCTGGCTGTGCCATGACTTGTTCGCTTTCCCAACAAAGTTTCACTCCAATTGATAAACACTGCCCATAGATAGGACGTTTCACACATGAGGGAGAAAATGTGTTATTATTGTGTGCAAACATTTACGAAATTAACATGGGTAGCAGATGTTTGAATACCAAGTCAAGGAGGCGTTTTCCACTCAAATTTCTAGTCGATTAAGACCATACCTAAACAGAACGGATTACATATGACGAATGAAGTTACTTCACATTGAAATCAACATGACATTTCTATATAATATTTTCAAATCAAATTATCGCAAAGGCGTCATCTATCAAAAATAGTAATAGTAATAGTCTGTTCTTTGAGATACCTATTGTCCCTTAAAATAACTTTGCACCTTCCTAATAATTTTAGTATATTGGTGAATCCTAGACCCTGACGTCAAAATTGTCCATCAAGTTGCAAAAGATTAAAAGAAGAATATACGATTTGATAGATATCCTCGGTGTCAACTTAGGCGTTATTATCTATTTCTGTATCCCAAACTGTTTTCATGTATATTTCATTATTTACTTAACTGACGCTCTCTTTCCAAAATAGATCTTATAATTTTAGGCAGCCTGTTCTTATACCTAAAGGTAAATTCCCCCGATCACATTTCTATCACTTTCGATGAGGTTAATTCGAGTTGTATGCTATTCCGCTTCCGAAATTAAGCACCGATAATTCTGTTTAATTTGCTTTGGGCAATTATCACTAGTGCACTGATAATGCTCGAGCAGTGAGTGATTACACCCAAATTGAAGACATGATGCATTTCTTTAAGACAAGCTTTTCCTTAATGCCCAGTTCAAGCTAATTACTCTTTGACTCATTTAATAGTCTGTGAGAGCATGCAGATGCTTCTGCCATTATTATACTTTTGGTGTAAAACAGCTTTGTATTAGTGTTGAAAAAGTCACTTTCCACATTAGCAAGGAATCCATTACCTTTTATGGTAAGTCAAATATTCTTCTATTCCACAATGTCCAAGCTATAATAATGCCTGTGTGTATGGTGCTTGGCTTCAAGATATTTCTTGTTTGTATGCTGGAAGAAGACATAATTTGCCCTCCCTGCAACAAGAAGACATTGCATTTTATCTGATATTTTGAAGGCATCGAGATCTCAATGGCTTAGGTTCGCTCCTGCTGAAGCTCCCAAGGTCACTGCCTTATATCAACAAACGCCTCTTTTTTGCTAACAGAGATGGAAAATGGGTTAGCACATGAGGTGTTTCACTTATGAATAACCGTCCTCTGACCCCAGGAGTCCAGGTCATTTATGGGTCCAGTTTCGTATACCTGACCCAGAATACTTTCAAAATTGTGTCTATGAACGGACAACATGATTTTGGTTTCACACATTTTACCTTACTCTGCAATTTCTACCTGATGACTGGCTATTTAGTTGGAGATGCTAAGGTCTTTATCCCTATAACTCACTGAATTCAACAATTGTTTAAAAGAATCCAGGGAAGTTATCCATTATTTTTTTCTACCTATTTCGAAAATTACACATAAATGTGCACAAGTATGGAGAGTATGTATACATTAATATGTGCATACGCATCAGCTCATTGTTCCAAGACATATTTTCTCATAGTTATAGCATGCAAACAGTGATTAAGCACTAAGGTCTGCAGAACCAATAAATGTGCAGAGGTTAATACTCTGCTCAATGTGAACGTTAGAGCTGAATGCATCCCATCATCGTACTTCTTCGCGAAGAACATCCTCGGCCGCTCTTTTGTAAAGGAAAAGTTAGTTATTTAAGAAAACGTGAAGTCATCTGTGTTAGAGTATTGCTATTAATTAGGAATTCTACTAGACATAAATCGAAGAATTTTTACTTAAAATGTAAAGCCCTAATTGTTGTTTCTGTGACATTCACAAATACTAACAAGAGCTCTAAACCAATTCCTGATGCGTACTAGCATGACTATCACTGTAGCAGTAATGATAGGCTTGTCGAGTGTGTTTGGGGCGATTTCTTAGCCATGAATCAGCAGAGATCCACTGGCAGCCTATCGCCCACTGCAGCTAGGTGTTTAATTCAAGGCCGGAAATCGCTCTGGCCCGTCACGGCGTGATACCACCAGTTCTTCATCACACCTTGTCCGTATTTCGTCCACAGAAATTGCTTCAGTCACGACGTCGACACACAACTGATAAGAGCCCGTTACTTCAATCTTCATTCGTATCAAAAAGCTCTCCAAATGATTACGACTGAGGCACTGAATTTGCATGAGACAAATCATAATTTACGTGTAATCAATGATTCATTTGTTTAAAATTAAAATATGCACCGGCTATATTAGGGTTTATTAATGTTCAAAGAATATTCAATTGGGGATTTTCCGCTGTGTCGATAAGGCGATGCGGTCGGTCTTTCACGTGTTTGCAGAGAAATGAGAAATAGAAAATTTAATAAGAGTAATTCTTAATGCTTTTCAGATAAAGCTTATTTGATGCTCTTAAAGAGGTAAATTAGAAAAACATAAGAATATAGGCAAAATGAAGTATACAAATATGGGAATTTACTGTCACAATGGCATTTGAAGTAAAATATCTGAGTTCTATATGGTCCAAGAAAAATCTTTCATGTTTCTGTTAAGATTAAAGTGGCACCATCGCTATGAGTTGGAACATATAACCCATTTTTAAATAAAAGGCCCTTTTTACCAGTTCAAAATTAATGTATTTGTCAACAAAGTCATAACATTTAAGCAAAACTAAGAATTTTCTTCTCGTGAAAAAATCAGGTTTGATTCAACGGTCCAAATGGTGAGATTTGCTTTAGAAGACTTTCGCTCGGTACAGATTTCATTGAAAATGAATTAATTGCTGAAATTGTTGTATGCAATTAAATTACCTTCAAAGTGCGTTTTTGAGGGAAACCCTCCTGCATATTTTAAGATTCCTATTATTTTACTCCTCACTTGCTTGGTGTTTCCTCGTGGTGTAAGCTTTCTCGAAATATCAAAAAGTCCTTCTGAAGAAAAGTCAACATGAAAAAAACCACATGTCTCCTTACTGTATTTTGAGGTAGAAATATGCAACTCACAATACCATAAACAAATGTACAATAGTTTTCCTGCATATATACAAACTCCTTATTGGGAATAATTTTTACATCGGGAACAACAACATCAACAACACTCTGCAATACAAATTCTCGTACATTTTCTGTATAAGCAATCGTGTGCTCAGCTAGTTCACTGTTAACATACGGAACATGTGCTCTACTACTCTTTTTCCTATCACAATTCTGGACTTATTAGTTGAGATACCAGGTAGGACAAGTTGCTTAGCACATCTTTACTATTTCACTTTGATAAAAATTTATTTCTTTTTAGACGATCATACGCCATCAATCCAGTAAGTCAATGCTCTCGCCAGCATTAAAATCGCAGAGGCTTTCAGAAGCATATCTTAAGGAACTGAATATGTTCTTGCACACCGCCCGGCAAATAATGAATTCCAGTCAACCTGTCAGAAGTCATTGAATTCCAACACAAATTACGTTTGTGGAACATCTATTTGTAGAATTCAATTCTACGAGTATATAGTAAGTGTTAGTTGCTTGACTTTTCTCCCATGGTTCAAGTCACTAAATTAACATGTTTTTTTCACCTACAGCAAGTAGGTCGAGCTTTGATCAGAGTGAACACAGCGATTCGTTTGGAGGAACTACGCATTAATGCCCAGTATACTCTGAGTGAAAACGGCAAACTGCGCTTGAAAGAAACGAACTCCTACTCTGCTGGAGTGTGTGCTATCCCCTTTGGGTGCTTTATCCAGAAGTGCACCAGTTTAATTGATTTTTTGCTACAACAAGTTGTAGACGTCTAAATTGATCTCCTTAATAAAATTCGATTAGTTTGGTTTTCTCCAATGGCTTTTGATTGCTGTTGCACACATCTGTTTCCTACTAAATCTACTTGTTTCTTAGACGACAGTTTGAGGTGCTTAATTTCGTCAAATTAATCATTTGAACAATAGCTCTTTTGACTTTTTTGTTTAATTAATTGCACAGAATAAATAAAAGCGTTGACCTCTGATAATTTATTTTTGATTTTAGTTAATTTTTCTACAGATTCTCTACTAGGTATTTAAGTTAATGTTCCAATATTTTTGAATTTGTCACTAGAATTCAATTCTCTTTATTGATTGGGTTGCATCATTTCCAATGATGTTGCTATTTTTCTTCCCTGGATTAAATATTCATTGGGAGCTGATGAATGTCTTGTACATTTAGCTAGTCTGCATAAGTGTTATGAAACCGAATTTTATTGGCCACTTTGATTTCGAATGGAAAGTATTTTGCTCACAGTTACTATTCATTTTTCCCGACTTTCGATTAATCTTGTCCTCATTATGAGCCACAGAATTTGTCGGTCCGTTCAAGAGGTTAGACGGCTGCAGTCAACGAAGGCTTTGACCCTCGACACTGCCGAACCCAGTGGTTCATCAATGATTTCCATAAACCCAGGTCCTAAGGGACATTTTACATTTGCTAGGACTTTCTAAACATCTGTGATTTAAGATAATCAAGATCTTTGTTTAAATCTGCTTCGTTTACTGAATTCATTGAGATTTAGTGGTCATAAAATCGAGTTCCCAAGTTTAACACCACTGCGAATACAACTAATGAACAAGAGAAACATTTGCGCGTTGATATTTTTTAGATTTTTTATGTCACTTTTTAGTAAGACATTAAGGCGATGTTGATTGATTTGCTGTGATATCGATGATACCTAAATGGCAAACCCTATTCCATTGGATTTTCCCCAACGATTTACGGGATTAAAATAAAAAGTTTCGCTAAGTAATTGCCGCACATCAATATATTGTATAAATTTTAGTTGGATTTACTTAAAAAGTAAAGTAATATCCCGAAAAAAATGCATAAGGGACCATATAGTCTTTTCCTGTTTACTCCACTTCAAAATAACGATTGTAATATGTAACAAGTGAGGAGAAAATGGGATATATCCGACCTGAGTTAACACTAGTTTCGTATCTATGTTTCTTTGTCTGCCTACGGCTTTGGCGAAATTCACTATGTATGAGAACACCAGAGAGTCATTGATGTTGAAAAAAAGATGAAGGTAAATTGAACTCTTCAGACAAAATCGCTTTATTATCTGGAATTCACGAAGTTAATACTGCATCGTGACAGGATCGAAAATAAGCAATTCAGACGATTGATAAGCAGCATGTTATCAACTTGTTTGTTAAAACTCTTTAGTAAAACGCAGCAGACCTCAGTTTCGTACTCTTAAAATTAAAAACCGAGCATTGTCTTTGAGACATCCCAACTTGTGCTCCATCAGATTTGTTAATGCTTCAGTCTGAAACTCAAAATTGATATTGTGGCTTGCCTACGAAAAATTACTATAGGATGCATTTCTGACTTTTGCATATGAAATATAACGTGATTATAATCACTCTGCTTTTAAATTTCTTGTCAAAAGTAATTACATAGACAGTGTTTTTATTTTAAATGTGTAAGGCTTTGTTGCACTTTTGCCAATGCACTCCATAAAACGTTTCCCTTGGTCTATCATCTGCCTCTAAGATATTCAGGAGAAAGTTTTCATAGCTAAAAATTATATATACCTTTAGTTCTAGGTTAACTTAGTGGCTGTTGTAAAAATGTGCAGCATTTTAGGATTTTGTTGTATGGTAGTTGAGCAAACACATTCCATTTTTATTTACAAGTCTCTTTATGTACCACTTCGACAACGCAAATTTCAAGTCAATTTTTGACGTGTGGCGATGATTAGTAATTAGAAATGGACGGGCGATGCGCGGCACTTTTCCCGCTTTTGAAATCGAATAACTGAAACGTTCAAATCGCCTAATGATCTGCAACTAAATACGAGGAAAGGTTGGGATTATTGAGAATAAATGGAATCTACAGGACATTGACACACTCATCATGACTTGACGAGGTGCGCCGTTGTGAATCTCGTGATCAGTAACCCTCCTGAGCACTGCTTATGCTTTACCGTGTAAGCATTCTTTTTAATAGGTAGTAGTCAATGCAATTTCAAGAAATGTAGAGTACTAATGAGTTAAATATTCTCTCTGATGCCTACTGATTGGAAATGTTCATGGAATGATGGTAAGAAAACGTTGTTCAATTGGACATTTTACAATGTGATTTAGCAACGAATCAAAGGCGTTACAAATATCACTGAAAAAATGTTAATTTTGACAGCCTGTATTCATTTTTTCGTCTCCCCAGGTTTGGACGATTTAATGAATAAATGGTGCAGCCTATGCGCTATTTACTCCTTATATTCTTCAAACTAAAAACTATTCAACAATTAAATTCAGCTTTTGCAACTAAAGTGTGGCAAATTTAGTGGTTTGAAAAAATTTGAATATGATTTAAGAATCACTTTTATAATTTGTTCTAGAATATCGTAAAACTCCAATGCAAATAAACAAAAGTTTGCCACTATGAAAAGCATAAACAGATTCCGTCTTCAGTGAACTCATTACCAGCCACTTATTTCTCCGTCAGAGTTAATTAATAAAAAATGCAGTCTTGTGAGCCTTCCAAGTGTCTATATCTGATCGAGATTAAATGCAAATTTTCGGATTTGTGGCCCTATTTCTGGCCGTTTGTCAACATTTTCTCAGAACATGGTGTTTCTTTAGCCTTGAGGTTATTGATGGAAATGGAAATCCCAGCAGTTTTAACAAAGAACGGTAAGCGAAAGCACTATGAGCCACAACTTCATAACTGGAGAGTTCTAATCAACGGTGCATAGATGGTCTTACACCATTTTCTATCTCTGTCAGGTTTAAAGAAATAAGCCGTGGGATTGTTCGTGCTTAATGTTTTGAAATTCTTATTCTACGGGATAAATGTTGAAAGGTGAGGTTCTCCATACTCAGTGCACTCCAGCCTATAAAATCGATAAAGATCTCAACGGGTAGCAAAATCTGTTTCGCTTTCATTTAAGCTCCCACGACTCTTAGCATCATTTTACATCGTAATTGGAAAGAAAAATTGGATAAGATTAAATCGACTTTCATCACTTTAGATCATTTCCTATGTGACAAGAAATAAACTTCAGCGCTTTCCAGACACACGTGTGAGTGAATTAGATGCATGTGATTTTTCATATCAAATCTACACTGAAAGCCAATTCTCCAAACGAGAGTGCATAAGTTTCCGGCTACATTTCCATAAAACAGAAATTTCGAAAAATTCCCTAATGTTCTCAAAGGAAACTGCCCACGATGACCATTAGCATTAGCGTCGAAACTATGAACCAGAAAATTAGGCTAAACCTTCATTACTCTTGCAACTGTAACCTAAGGAGTTGTCTTTTGCATTTAAGTGTGAAGATTAATCAAATAGAGTTTTAAAAATAGAACTTGGTTTTCAGAAGGGCACAAATCTCAGGCTGAAAGAGCGTGAAACCCCAAAAGTGGCATTCATATGTGTTATTGCAGCAGTTTAGGGTAACAACGACTGCGAAAACTCAAGGGCGCATTTTGAATGGCCTTTTCTAAAAGAATTCGAAATTCACTAAAGGTGCCGTGTGTGAAATTAACCTATGATTGGGTCGATTTGGTGGGTTCTGCTGCGTTGTGGCTATGCCTCATTCACGTAGCTGGCAGGTGCATGCCCAGAGTAGCGCGGGATGCGTCAAAGCCGATACTGGACAGATTTCTCTGCTCATACAGGAATCCTAACTTCACTTTGCACTAATCAAGCCTTAGGCACATGAGTCAGCAAAGCGCTGTTGCCGTCTCTTGAAATGACACACTCGATCGGCAAATTTGCTGGTGTTTGGAAGTTGCTTCCTTAAGTTGTGTGGTATGAGTTGAGAAAAAAATTTAAAATGTTTTATAGGATGTTCACCTGATTGCATGAGAGAGTGAGCAATGTTGTTTTAATGACACAAGAGATTGGTGGGTAAGTGGAGAGCGATGGGGCCAAAAGGCGTTGCTGTAAATGACCCCACTGGGGTGCAAGCTATATATTAGAAGCAGACGTGATGCTGCGAGGGTCATTTAGTGAGCGTGTTATGTTCGGGTTAGACAATATTTTGAATAGGTTCCTAAGAGGCGCTATGGGAAGTGAAGTAAAGGTAGGAGCGATGACTAAAGCAGTAGTCGATGAAGCTCGCGTTCCTCGACGCAACCGAAATCGACAGACTGGCGAAATCGCAAGTGATGTTGTCTTTCGATTTTATCAGAATGGCAATGAAAAGCAGGTGTCAATAGCACATAGGCATGGACAATTCGAGGAAGACGTCGAGCCGAATATGAAGTTGGATTTATGGTCCTCGTCTTTTCATGATGAAGCCTCCGTCCAAATGGAAACTGAGAATATGGAGGATCTTCATTTCGACTCGTACTTGCAAAATATAGGTTCTATCCTTCAAATCCTCGATTTCCCAGCACTAGACTCAGGACAATGCGAATAAGTGAGAACCCATTTCATCGTGCTGCACATCCACCACAGCAGCCATCACCAACGTGTCAAGCCGAAATACCCATTTAAGTGGATGATTTGAGAAGGGCTTTGGAAGGCGAAGCCCATCAAACCGAATTTAAAGATGCGTACAGGATGTTGGATCCATGGCCTTCATCTAGTGGATTAAATACGAGAAATGATGAGTGGCAGCAAAGTGGCAAAAACCCTTGGAGGCAGGGACAGCCAAGGCGACTGGCACCACTGCTGTCCCCACTGTTGGTGGCCATTTCTTCATCTGCTCCACTTCCACCTCCTCCACCCCAATGTCCACCCCAGTTTCTCAACCACACGTTGATGCCTTGGAAATCGCAGGGCATCGGGCATCTTCCTGACACGAACTCCAGTTGCCGGCCGAGTGCAGCACCCTCCAGCATTCAGTACAAAACGACGCTCTGTTGGCTTATCAACGTATACAACCAGGATCATTTTGGATCCCAGTGTTCTTTTGCACATGGAGTCGGAGAATTGCGCTTAGTCGAAGAGCACCCAATTTATCGGCTGCAGCCTCGCCCCCGGGCTAACTAAGTTCGGTGGCTGCCCCCTCTGCGTTAGTGAATGCATCTTTAGGCACTTCTAATCCACCTCATCTACTCCATCATTAGCTTTTTTCAGAGCAACATAAAAGTTGATATTCACAGAATAAGGAGGCGCCCTAGTGATGAATGCATTCATATTTTGTTCGCCATTATGACCATTGACAAATCTCGTACACAATTCCAGTTCTATTAATCAGCCATAGAGAAACGATTTCCAAGGTGTCCTGCCATTGGTGTGCATTAAGCAAATCCATCTGTGTAATTTGGCATAGTGTTTTCGGTGCTATTGTACAAAGAGTTTGGGCAAAAAGGAAAAAGATGAATACTCAAACGGAGTTAGCAATAGAATATGATGCATGTAAACGTTGAGGATAATTTTAATCGTTAAAATAGGGTATTGTTTATGGGTTCTATCTGGTAATCCGAAGCAACTTATATGTTCATGATTGCGTTTAGGAGTGTTCACCTTGCTTGCTTAGTTGCTTGATGCGAGTGGTTTTATACAAGCCTCTGAAGTCATCATTAAGGCAGCTACGTGGAAGAAAGCTCTTTATGGTAAGTTCGAATTTGAATCTCCTAGTGGACTGAGCTATTCAGAGAGAGACGCAGTAGAATCAACTTTAAATTTAATACCATTGAAAAATTGCATCATAAAACCAAAGGCCTTGCAAGCTAAGGGTCATGATAGGCGAGTATAACCACGGTGAATAGTGAAACATGTTATGAAGCGATTGCTACCTTATTTCCGCCTACCAACCGCGTCCCCGAGTGACTGAATAGAAATAGTAATAATAAACACAATCGGTAAGTTATTATCGTATTTTGTCATATTTTGGTGGCCGAGGATATATTGGTTGGCAGTGGCATTATTTAGTGAATGAAACTGGCAAAGTGTATTCCCTTATTCACAATATATTATATTCCTAGGGTGTATTGCCTGTATTTTGCTATTGACATAGTCGTTATAAATTATTAGACTATTAAATTAAATGAAATATTAGAGTATATTCGTACATGTTCGTGGACACACTCGGTCGGCGAATTTGCTGATGTTCGAAGCTGTTTCCTCAACTTGTGTGCTATGTGAGTATGAGTTGTGAAAGACTTATTGAAATGTGTTAACGAATAAGTTTGAGGAAATCGATCTCTAAGACATTCTACAGTTGCCGAAGAACTTCCAAACACGCGTGTGCTTACTGTGCAATCAGTGATACAGCATATGCTGTG
>JAUOZQ010000433.1:0-38212 GCA_030710315.1 Anomotaenia brevis
GTGAGTAAGCGTTATTCATTTTCATTCGGCCTGTGATGAACTCAAGGTAATAAACTCATTAAACAGTCTCAAATCTATCGAGATAAAACCACATTTAGCCAGTCTTGGTAATTATATTGACTGGTTTTGGCTCTAATGCCACACAATTTTCCAGCAGCTGATTCCTAGGCTTCATGGTTTGTAATGTTTACTAGACCCGCAGTAAGATATTCGTGTTTCAAGTTCAGTTGAAGCCACCGCTGTTCATCTAAAACGAGAAATGTAGCTTGGAGGTTTTTAGCAGTGTATAATGAATAAATAATGTATGGTTAATTTCAGAGAATCAAATTAGGAGTGAAAAAAGGGCATGCAACTTTTATTTTAAAATGGATAACAATATTTCTCTTTGTTTGCATATTGATATGGTTTGAAATAAACAAGCAACATTCTAGAAGTATGTGATGTTAAATCCAACCTTTAAATTTATTTTGGACTTCAAATACCGGGAACAAAATGTCAACTTATATTAAAAAATTGATAGTTTGTTAAAACATTTCATCATTATTACCAATTTTGTTGGTTAGATGAGTTCTAAGTATTAGATTTAGATCAGTGTCGAGTCAGGTGAGTTAATAATCAAGAAAGCTGCTCCAAACACAGTGTGCACCACTGTCTTCTTTTGGTTATCGCCCGCCGATATCTACATGGGGCAACCGTAAAGGCCTAAACCCGAAGCGACCAGGCTGTTACTTCTACTAAGGGTTATCAAAATTAGTTTTACTACCTCCCAGATATCTATGAAATTCCATTGTTCTCCAAATTAAACTTGGAAGCTGAGCACCAATGTATCAGCATTCTGAAGCATATCTGCGAGGCTAAGTCCTCGAGATCCATCAGCTCAGTGTTAGAGAATGATTCCCTTATATATGTGAGTTTAATCACAGTGGTCAAGCAAGTAATAGATACCCATTTTTACTGATTAGAAAGTTCAGTGTGGTTTCAAAACTTGCACTCATATTACGATAATATAATTTTTAATTATGCAAAGAAAGTATACCGTCTATTTCTAGTTGCAGTGATAATACCAAATTCGTCTGTAAAATGGTGCTAATTTTTTATCTGTAAAGTAAAATTCATTGTAAGTATCCCAATCCTTCTTTATTTTTCTTTATTTACATGTTAAATATCAAATAAATTTTAAATAACATCACAAATAAGGCTCGCTTATGACGACAATTCTCGAAAGGAATAGTCTAACTCATGGCTAAAAGAACGCCATAAGAGCTTGATATTTTTTGAACATTTCTAATCTAAGAAACATTAAATTTTAAGTTTAATATTTGGTAACGGTGATAAACCGTTGGATCAATATCCTTTAGCTTGGCAAACTTCAACATTTGATTTTCATTAGCAAATAAATTATTTAACTGATATATGTGGATGTTTCCAACATTCATATTATTTTAATAAACGGAATAGATAACGCCGATGTTTTGCTTTTTTGTTAAATCAAAGTTATAACATATTGTTTTTCATAAGATCATATGCATTTTTAGTCTAAAGTGTACTCGAGACAAGGTAAGCATGAAGCACCCGCTACATGTTTATTCCTGAAATATTCTCTATCTTTCAACTATTTTGTCAATTTTTAATGCTGAATGGTTCCAAAACCTGTCTTTGCTTTCGAAGACATTACAAAGTGTTAAATAAATTATCACAACAAATCAGTCAATATAGCCTAAAAAACATTGTGTAACTATTAAACACCAAACTCTGGCATTTTAGCGGCACTTGTACTGAAAACAGAGTTTCTTTAAATGTTTAAAAACTTGCTTTTATATTATTTCTCTAAAGTGTATTAAAAATTACAAATATCATTGCATTTTTCTGAATGATGATAGAGGTCAACGCAAATTGAAAAATCCACTGGTTTTCAGGCAATCAATATCTATATATTTTTATCCGAATATTCAAAATTCATTTAAACAAACAATCATAAGCAATGTTATTTCCATTTTTTTCAAATTTAATCAAATTACCATTTGATAAGATATAATTTATTCATTAGCATGCTTTAAAGTCAAATTGTAATGCTATTTTGTTTCGTTGCTTGATTTTTTAGTCTTTTCGTACGTTCTCCTATTATATTATGTTTTATAATGCACATGAAAAGAATGGCATAAAAGGTATGATTTTTTTCACTGTGACAAACATTTTTGGATTCCTATTTTCTTTCTTAGATAAAAATGTGACAACTTGTTATGAATATTTAAAAAAAATACTAAAAAACATTCCTCAGGTCAATCATTTTCTACTATAACGGATCTGCCAGGATCCATTTTTACTGAGAACTTGTCTTCTTTGCAAAAACAAGCAACGGACAATTAATTGCTCTTTCAACAGCATAAGCGACAGTGTCTTTAAACAAAGGTCTTTTTGAAATATAAGCGGATAACTTGTGTTAAAAATCTGCAGTAAAATGTTTCCCTGATCTTTTAATCTTCTTAAAAATAATTTCGTGATAGGCAAGAAGAAAGTAAGAAAAATTAAGCATTTTTAATTGAAATATTGCAAGTTGTGATTTACTGTATTCTCGTTGATTACAATTTGCAATCCGTCATACAAAATTAGGAAATTCAATGGCTTTTCAAAGGGTTTTTAATCATTGTGTGCCTATCATGAATTCAAATAAATGGCATCGCTGAATATTGCAACACTACTAAAAAACTTTCATTCTATTGTAAGTATTATCATTTTCAATCACCAAAACCACCTCATAGAGTTTGACAATTATAATGAATGATAACAATATCGTGGAATGTTTACCAGTGCATCTATTTGCATTATCTTACGTGAAATGCCGCTGAACAGAAAAAGGAAACAAAAATGATTTCCATTTTCATTAAACTCTGGATAACGCAGAATCATGATTTGATTAAAGTTGGAGTAATAAAACCAAAAAATTGGTGTTCCAGACAATTTGCGGACTAAAAGTCTACGCAACAATAAAACTTTACATTTTTATATCGGAGTCTGCGAATTTTCAATAAATACAAAGACTGTACATTTATCTGTTTAAAATTGTGCTAATCACAACAAAATTAGTATTAAATATGCTTACCGCTAATCATTTTGTAGTATAAGGCTTACTTGTTAAATGTTCAAATATATCAAACAATAATATCGATAAAAATTGTCATTTGTTCTCACCTGACCTCTTTTAATCCAAACAAAGAGTTTTTAGTAAATGATATCTTTAAATTAACTATTTTAGCTGCCTTTTAATTCCTATGCTTTCAAAAATATGTTAGTGTTTGCTAAAAATATCCTATTTTTCATGAATATCAGAAAAATCGTAATATCAAATTTTCAATTCTTCAAGTAATACATCACAGCGGGAACGCCAAAATTGGTCATATTTACTCGTTGCATAGCTATAATAATTCACGGTTTGTATCTGGTATCTTTAGATTTATAGCAAGCGTGGTAGTGGAGTTAATTAGAAAATATTGGGACAGTTTTAATTAATAATTTAGAGTTGGAACTTCGATTATTAGATATGGCTTTCACGTTAAAACAGCTATGGGTTGTTTCAAATATGTTTCTCAATCTGCATTAAATTAAAGTGACCCTGAGAGACTGCAGCATACACATAATTTAAGTGCGAGTACGAGGAACCTCGATACTATAAGAAATTGTTCATCAGGCCAGCACTTTTATCAGTGGAAAAGAAATAAAATTCGTTATAAATAACTAAAAAGGAACAAATATGGGATATCTGTAGCAGAGAAGTCGAGCTGAAAGTTAATATTAAATAATATTTCTTTTATTAATTTTATTTTAATATATAACTTATGCATAATTTTGGTATAAGAAATACTTAGCAGTTTATGCTATTGGTCTATTATAGGAACGAACAAAGTCTCACTGTATATACTTCTCCCAAATTTGTGTATTTGAAATTTTAGCCATTTCCATTTATTTAAAATCGCTGCCAAAACAGGGAGTTTTAGGAGCGTTTAATATTAAAACGTACCATTTTCTAATCTATCTAGGTTTTATGTCCTTTGATATACAATGTCATCGAATGGACGTTCATCATTTAACTGCCTTTCAGTCATGTAATTCTTATGATTGAAACGCTTAAAGACAGCCATAGGTACAATTAAATTGACCACATAACGGCTGCCATTATTAGCTTATTAACCTTAATTTGAAATTTTCATAAAAATTTAATATTAGGGTAGAAGACCGCACTCTCAAGATTTCCATCATAGTAGAAAGTCTAATTTTCATCACACCGGTGCAGCTGAAAGGAAAACTTCACAATAGCTGTAAAAAATGCTTTTATTTAACAAAAATATTAAAGAAACCCGTTTCGTTGATTTTTCTACGCAAATACAGTTTAGTAGAATTTTCGGAACTTTACCAATTTATACCCTTGGATGTGCAATATTCGTACCTAGCGGTATAGATTTTAAAGCGTTTACTTCGTAATTAACATTCTACTTCAACGAGCTTTTGCAACAGCTTATTTTATGAACAGAGTCCTTGCTTTGCTTAAAACGGACCAATTTCGAGTAAATGGATAATTAAATAACAATCATATAAATTAATTTTTACCTTTTAACTAATAGATTTATTCAAAATATTTCAAAATTTACTCAGGCAAAACATTAGAAATTATACAATTAATTTTCACATTATGATCGTAGGGTAAAGGTTTATGTGTGCACAAGGTTAAGATTGTACCTTTAGCGTTTTATTGCACTTTAAATGGTAAAACATAAGATTGGTTACATTTTAAAATTTCAATCATTTGCTATGGATGCTATAAACCTATAGAGGTTACAACTTTTTTAAGTGCCTTTTAAACCCTTAAGCACTACACCATATAAAGCAAGTTAATAGTCTGAAAGTGTACCTTTAAGATTTTATTCTTAATGATCGTTTAGCTTCTTTAAAATAAAAATTCTAATATTTATTGCTCTGACGTTAAACGCTGCCTAGAACTAACTGAAATTTTTTATTGCTCAAAATAATAGTACATTTGTTTGTTTTTTATGTCATTAAGTCCACAAAGTGAGTGAACTCGAAACCTTATGTTAATGAAAGAATAAGCTTAGAAGAAAGTGAAACGAGTTTTGTTAGTAAACCAACGGTTTCAGGTGTTCTATTCTATTTTACAATCTACTTTATAAAATTAAAATAAGAAAAAATCGCTAAAATATATATGATTATTATATATATGCTTTGGGTCTTGTAAGGTTCGAATTTTCATATATATCCGTAATGGATACTTCTGATAAGAACCTTAAATATCATAGAAAATTTTAATTTAATTATAAGTAAAAGTTGACTGATTTTTAAAGCCATTGCATAAATAAAGAAGGAAGAGACCCGTTTTATGGATAAATTTAACATGCTTTCAGCAAATTCTAGCTTTAGATAATTTAAAAAGCATATATGCATTTTGTATTAGCTTTATAAATTGTTCCAAGCAAAATTAGTTAGTTTGAAATAATTTCATCGAATTTCATTGACTGAATTGATTTTTTTGAAACAGTTTTATTTTTTCATATATGGTTTGTATTTGTTGCAGTGAATGTAAACTTTCTTGGTTAAGGAATAACAACGTAGCATTTGTTTATGCTCATAATAGGGAAAATACTTGAATTATGAATAAAACCAATATTTTTTTTCGTTGTCAGTGCATCCAAAGAGTCTGTAATTTTTAAATTCTGTTATTTTTTCTATTTAGAAATAAAGAAGTGTCACATCACCTTTGCAGAGATGTGCTATGGTGCTCTTTCGGTTTTTCCTTTTTTAAAGATAATTTATTGATTTTGCCATTAAATTAATTTTATACCAAAGACAATGCTCCTTCAAGATTAAAACATAGATTAAAAGTCAAAACTTGACTAACGGTTTTCAAAACAAATTTACTTATTATTCAAAGTGAATTTACTATTTTTCAAAGATACTCCATTGAATTGAACAATATTGCATATTTTTATCGAAAATCTTAACTCAGCAAATCAAAAATAATAATACTCCCATCCTGCAAGATTTTATTTATGCTAAAAATTCAGACTCTTGATCGTCCTAACTGTATATATAAACCATGAAAAATTGTGAAGAAACGTTTTGTTTCCACAATTTTTGAATGCATTTTTCTATTTAAAATTGTACGCATGTAAAAATACATTTCATTAGAAATATCAAAGAAACATCTGTTGAAATAAATATTCCACCCGAAACATTCTATACAAAATACAACTAACTCTGCTCCCAAAATACGGTTTTCTAGTAGTAGAATAGATTTTATGCAACTTCGTAAGATATACGTACAATTTTTTAGCAATTTGCTAACTAATTTTGTCTGGAATGGAGGTTTATTAAAGCTGAAGTTGTAGAAAATCACTATATTTACTTTAAAATAATGTTTTAAGGATTCGGAAATAAAAAAAAACGTCCATAACTAAAAAGGCTAAACAATATTTTTCACAAATATTACCATTTAGCAAAACTGGTCGCATTCATTTTGCTGTCTAATTGATTTTTTTTTCTTGTGAAAAGCACAGAATAATGGCATTATTGCGTATGATTATACTATGTGGTAATGATTGTACTGATCTTTTTCCTATAACTTTAACTTAGACATGACGAAATTACGTAGTGACAAGTCTTACAGCATCACACCAATTTCAAAACAACAAATCGAAGCTCCTTTGCCTTGTCCCTAAATCCAACGTGGTTGAGTATTCCATATCTCATGACAGGCTTTTCATTTCACTTTTCTGCACAATTTATCACTTTAACTTCATCGCTTACTCCAAGAGTAGTGGCAAATCTTGAGAGATTGCACAAACCACTGCGCATTTCTAAAGTTTCCCAATCGAAAATTGATTACTTCTCTACTTGGATTCTGCAGAATTCGATATATCAAATCAGTCAAACCAACATCGCTATTCCAACTCTGTTGCTGTTCCCTATTCAACATGGAACCACTTGAGTGAGTATTTCACACAAACGTTTCAAGCCAATTCATTCAGATGCACGTGTCTCCTTTTCCCTTTCTGGTATTGCACTTGCTCTTCTTTATGGTCCATGATTTCTAGAAATCCTCTAATATTTTATCAGGTCGTCAAAAAGAGTCAATGAGGTGTAAGACGTTGTGGAACTACAATGCTCTGGTCACTATCAACTATTCAATTTCATGCTAACTATATTTACAATGAACCTTTCAAAAAACACTCACCATATTTTGTTTAATCAGTCCAACTGTTCACCCGCCTAATTGGTTTGGAATAGCCTAACATGACCTTGGTTAAGGATAGTTTCATGAAATCAACCTAATTTCTTTCCGAATCCGTTAACAAAACACTTGTATTAACGTTTACTTTTAGTTGAATCTGTTAGGTGTATGCTATAGGTAGCTATATTCCTGTCTATCTTCATAACTGTTCAGCTAAATGTAGTCATTAATTCGCTGATGCCTTTATCGACTTGTTACAATAAAAATACGACAGGCATCATTCAAACTGATAGTAACACATATCAACAGACAAAGCTAAACGTGTATTAACGTCTTCTGTAAAAAAATACGCAATAAATTTACCCATACTCGTTTTACTCAACTTGAATTTCGGTATAGAGGACAAAATTTTGAAATGAATTTTTCACTTATTTATAATGCAATTTTGCAATTAAAACGACGAAAGAGACCCTTAATTTGGTCATTTTCTTTATTGAACAAAGTGCTTAGTGGGAAACGGTCAAGTTGACGGAATGGCGACGTTATAACTCTTATATCCTCAAGTAACATTATTCTGTCCTTCATAATTTATTCCAAAATTATGTGCAAGTGTAGTGCTCTCCAATTTAGGAAAAAAACACGATTCTCTTTGACCAAACTAAAACTCCGAACGGAAAATCATTTTAGAGTAACAAAAACCTCCTTTAATTCTGAGAACGTAGAAAATACAATGTTTACTCACCTTTAGTTGAAAATTAAATCTACGCATTGACTCTTGATTATTATTTAACCGATGTTAGTTTGAATGCCCTATAGACATTCAAGCAAGTTTCCCATTTTGCCTATTTTATGCAATAAGTTAATTCAATATATTAGTTATTTTTAACCAACTATTTAACCAACATTTGATTTTACATTAGTTTCAAAATTATAAAATAAAAAATTCTAACCAAATTCTGAAATAACAAGCTGTTTATTCAAGAAATCAAAGGTTCTACTTGATTTTTGGTTTAATTAACAGATCGAGTTCACTGCAAATTTACATAAAGCAGAATTTGTCCACATTCTTACATTTTTAAATATACTTTAAATTAATACTATCATAGGATGATCCATTTTTTGCTAGGAATTTAGGTAGGTCACCAAAAAACAACTGGATAATATAAATAATGTAATTCGTTTTTATTCAGTGTATAATTTCTGTATTAATTATCTACATAAATTTATCACACGTACAATGAACGTTTTGGTGACTTTATATATGCAACGTTTTGAATGAGAAAAATCCCTTTGGGGCTTCTCTTGTTTCTGACAGCAGTTAAACTTAGTGACCCAATTATTTTTTAAATTTTAAAATTCATTTATCCTTAGCCATCGACACGGTAAATTAAAATTTAATTCAAGGGCAAAATTAGAAGACGTCATGGTTCAAATATCTCAGTGTTTGTTTATCGAGGTTACCAATTCATAGCTCTCTTTTTTTCAGAAAAAATCTAATGATGACTGGTGATTTGTTAGCCAGACGAAAACTAGTACAAGTGTGTATATCCAGTTGTTCAGTATCCTTTGGATAAAAGCGAGTTGACAACTACACGAATTCACCACGTTCATTACCAGTAACAATACTAGACAATGAAAGCAAGACTGTGAGAACGAAGGATTGTTACATGAATAATGATCATGCTAAGAAAGATAAAAGAATCCTGCATTTACAATATCCGGCTGCTACGATGTAATTGCGTGAGCCTAATACAGGCGAACTGCCACGGATCTTGATAAAAATAATATTCCATGCAAAAAACAAAAGGGAATTCGGGTGATGGCAGTTTCGAAAATTACGCAGATATCTGAAATTTGGTGAGAATCACTTACATTTCTCCCGTTGAAGATTTAAGCAAAATAGATGGACCCTCATTCAATATTTTACGTCGTCTACTCAATAATTTTTTTTCGAAAAATTTACCTAGACATAAATGATCGGCCAGATATAAGCTAATGACATCTAAATAGGACTAAATAACAGATGTGTTTTCGATTTTATTCCGCGAGCATCAGGAACTTAATTTTTGTGTTCATTTTTTTCTTTAAATTAAAATAAACTGAAATCAATTAAAGCGGTATTTTTGTCAAATGAGCAGTTGACATTTGCCGTTTATTTTATTAATATTTCACCAAGGGTTCAAAAGCCATTTTTACCAATGATGTGAAACAAACATATTATATTTTCATAGCGTCGAATTTGATTTATCTTTGCTAAAAAATGTAGCTTATAATTTATAAAGGAATAACATTCTACTTGCCGCATTTTGAGTATGGGGCTAATTTATCAGTTTATACGACTTTAATTGATTTAATTACAAATCAAAAATGACAAAATTTCCTATCTGAAAGCAGAATAAGTCAATTTAAAGTGATAAAAAGAACCGCAAATCAATTTATGAAAAATATGAAATGAAGTAGTAAATTATGTTTATGTAATGCAAAACAAATATCAGTTTCCCTAAAATATAAAGTACACGTAAATGGTAGATCAACCACTACTGATATGTGGAAAATAAACAGATTCATCACAAATCGTGATTTGAGCTATTGCAAAACTCTAATATATAATTAATTACCCTTTTTTAAAAGATATCTAAATATTTATTATTTTCCTGAGATTACTTTAGTGAAAGCAATTAGTCTTCTCACAATGCATTTATTTTTTGAAAAAGAAAAATCGTATCCTGTGTTATCATGCACTATAGAGCTTACTCTCTCAGGTTCTAGTTCTGCAATCCTTACAGAGAAACTACAAACAGATCTAGCGAGTAGTATTAACGCATTCATCAGTTTTGAATTGTAAGGCTGGCTTCCAAAGAAAGCTCACGATTGCCTTTGCTGAAAAATACAACTTTTTTCAGGTTCTTTGCTTTTAAATAAATGGCTTAGAATAGCTATCAACATAAGCGTATCCCTTTTTGCAGCAGGTTAAGTGTGCTGATAATGCATCTGATATCTGACACATCCGAGAGTGCGCACTGATAGCTTAACAACTTTTACGACTGTATTTCATTTTCAGCATATGCTCTGTTGATACATGAATGAGAGTTAGGATTCTTAAGCGCCGGTGTTTATCTTTAAATTCGGAAGAAATGTTAATCGAATGTTGTACCAGACCATACAGTCTCGTTCTGCGATTCTCGATGCCTGGGATCTGATAAGTTCGATTTTAGAGCAATTGTCCAGCAAAAAATTACTTAGATAGATTAAAAGTCTATCCAGCATTACCTTATGTTTCATAAAATGTCATTTTTTGGAGGAAAATTGTAAATACTACATGTTACCTACACCAAATAAAGTGTTTTAACATTTTTTGATGAAATAGAATTTTGTTCATGAAAAAACGTTGAGCGGCCTGCTAAGAGTTCTCTCCTTAAGGATTACAACATAGTTAAATTTAGAATTTAGTCAAAAAAGCACAATTCGTGCAACAGGCAGTTCTTTTTTTCAAATTATTGACCCAGCTATTCATTTATTAAAAGTTAAATATAACTTGTATCGTGTATAATGTATTTTAGCACTGTTTCCAATAAAAATGTTTCTAAATTTATTTCTTAAAAATTACATTGGATAATATTCAGAATAGATACAAGAAAGCAAACCGACGAAGTGAAATATTTCACATGTCACGTGGGTGTCTATTTTTGAAAATGTTGTTTAATTTGGGTTCATTGGGCTGGCATATAAACGATTCCTATATCAAAAGTTAACGGAATTTTATAAATCAAAAACGCCGAAAGTATATTTTTATAAACATTTATTTGTTGATTTTTAAATGTAAAGTCTTCAACTATGTGTTTGCATTTTTATATGTTATCCATTCAAATGCCACTATTTGCCCCTTTTAGTCGATCATGTTCACTTGCTTTAAAGCTTAATATTCAACGTCTTTTTGTAAACGTGTTTTTCATACTTTTAATTAAAATGTTGTTATAATGAACGCTCTAACGGTAAAGTATTGCAGCCAGCATTTTCGAACGGAAGAAGTAATAGAGAACAAATGTCAAAATGGAATTTAGTTTTTGTCTATTGTTTTTAGAAACTTAGTACAACTTGAATTAATTATTTTTGAAAACCATTTTATTTTTAACACCAAACATATCTGTATTATTTATAAAAGTCATTTGGAAAAATCAATGTTTTAGCTTTCATTTACCGATATAATGGTAATGATTAAATTACATTAGTTTTTTTTACAATTTTTGAAAGATTTTTCTTTTTGATTCTGTTAAACAAATATTAAATTTTGGCCGTTTCAGTTTGCTACGGAACATTTATTGCCGTTTCTCAAATAAATCAAACAACACCGGTTTCATTTTCTTTTACAGATGCCATCCTAATTTAAATGAAATCTGCCAAGTTTTTGGTAAATTGTAATTTATTAGTTACTAAGTGTATGTTTAAGCATTCAGTTCTGCTGTTCTAATGAACATTATGCATTTTTTCCTAGTTACAAACTGTTGATGGCTAATTATTGCTTGCATGTCACTAGATAAAATCTGAATATCTATCATCTTCTACATTATATGGAGATTTCATATAAAAAACATTATATAAGGGCTATTCGATATGTTCTTTAATTAGTGTCTGTAGAATTGAAATGACATTTAGAGCGTTTCTGATAATCGTGATTCTGGGTACGTTGCTAATAAGTGTTTTTAGTATAAGATAAATTAAATTGAAATTGTGTTAGTTTTTTCGTAGCCATGTTAACCGAGGTGCAAGGTAGTACGCCAACGTAAGTCAGCAAAACATTTCCAATTGTTCCCATTACAATGTAGACTAGTGATCAGACTGCGATGAAAAAGGTATTTTCCTAGTTTTGCCTACTTCACATATAACAACGGTTTGTTGAATTTCAGGCCTTGGAGGTACGAGCACATCTCCACCGGGTCATTTATATTCACCACCAGGCAAAGGTGGACAAAAAAGGCCAGTGAGTGCAAGGGGAGGGGGATCACCACCGAAAATTCCAAAAGGAATTTTTTGAGACCGTTCAATTTTATTATATATTTGTATATCGAGTACATTGAAACGTCTATCAAAACACTACACATTCGAAAATGTTTGAATAAAATAAATATTCAATATTAGAATTGCTTTTGAAGCATGAAGCACCTGCAAAATTTAAATCGTTAGCAATAGTACTTAAATTTATACTCAAAAGTTATGTAAAACCATTCATACTTGTGAACCATCAATGATGAATTAACATGAACCACTTTTATGTAACTGTCATTTAGAAATTGCTGGGAAGAAATCCTAGAACTGAAATGAAGCACCCTTAAATTAACCACGAGCCTTTTAATTAAAAATGTTTAAAGTTATAGTGTCACCAGTAACCAATTACCTACATGTACAAATATTTTCAATTACCTATTGATACACCTTGACCTAATATTTGATTTTTTCCATGAATGAAATATAAATGCGTGAAATTGATTCAAACATCGCAGTTATATTTCTTTTTCTGGACCACAAACGTCGTTTGCCCGAAATGGACCATCTTTTTAGCCCGAACGTTTAATTTCTACTTTTGATATTTCGATTTTTAAAGTTTACGTTAAATTTCAACAAATTACTTTTGAAAAACCACTAGACAAATTTAAAAACAAAACACATTTACCTTGAAATTTATCACAATAAATGGTAGATTTTTAATTTGCATTTTTCTGATTAATTACAAGAGAATTCTAGAAACTGGCCCTTTTTGGCTGTTACTCATTAGTTATTAGTAATAAGCATTTTATCCTTCAGAAGCTTAGAATATTTTTCAGTTGAAAATTAAAAATGTGATCACTTTATATAAACTTTTAATAAACCTTCAAAATAAGCACCATGCTGACTTATATTCACATTCTCATAAATAGCCTAGTTCTGCTACTCTTATCAGAAGCTACGATTTGAAATGTATCACTGAATCCTGATATATTTGTCGAATATTATTTACGCCTTATTATTTTTATATTAGTACGTTTCCGAATTGAAATGAAAGATCATAAAATTAAAATTAGTTTCTACTCCTTTGCAATGTAGTAGAGTTGTCAAAGCTAACAAACTGTGTCATTAGGCACTTTGTCTGACATGATATCGCTGCTATGCTCAAGTTTTCAAATCGAAAGCTTCTTTGTGATCACTAAGCTCTCGTAAAGTTGCAACCTCTACTAACACTTTCCATTTATAGACCTTTCTTAGAAGTCATCGTTTCATTTGAACTGATCATAATGCAAAATTTATACTTCGAATTATTTAAATGACCTATTAAGAGAACACTAACATTATCTTATGAGAGACGGAGTACGCTGCGCCCATCAATTAGGGTTTCGCACTTTACCAACAGCTTGATAGTCGGAAGTTTAATGTGTGTCAATTTATTGTCTAGATTAATGAAAAATGATCAAAATGGATCATAAAACCGAACTTACTTTCTGCTTTATAAGACAATAAACACAGAACCAAAGACCAGCAGAACACAAAAAACTATTGGTTGAGTAGATTGTTAGTTAAGCCATGTAAGAGATAAAAGTCATTTTTGATTCCTTTTATCTCTATTTCAATTAATGCTATTTTAATTAACATAAGTTAGCATTAGTGTGAAAATTTGAAGCTTCATCACATGGAGTTGAGAAGAAGGGGTATTTGACTTTTGTTTTTTCGGTTTACGATGTGTTAATGCTTTGGCTGAAGAGGCTGAGTCAACGACAACCGATAAATACATGTTAAAAAAGTCACTTTTCTTCCTAAAGTAGAAAATCATTTAAAATGGCACTTTCTAACTTCAAAAGATTTCAATTTTTTAGTGTTTGGGGGGCTTTGCAGAGTAAAACTGTTTATCTTTTTGGGCAAAAGCGCGCTTATTATTCATCTCTATATGATTCAGTTTTGTCTATCTGAAATTAAGCCCTTGTTAGTATAGGAAATAATCTGTCCAAAGATAATGTACATGCATTTCGTTTTAGCCTATGGCACTAGAGTGATCACCCAAAAATAAAACAGTCAAGTGAAATCGGAATATCTTAATTTTTCATCACTTACCTAAGTATTCGAATGCTCATACGTCAGGTTTTATTATTGCCACTAAATTTTACTAAATTCGGTTATTCTCAGATAGCGTTTAGGTTTAATTATGACACTTTAATAACTTAACACTGGCTCTCATTTCAAGATTTTATGGACTTATTTTTACTAATTGATCTCACATTTTGGGAAATTTATTGCTGTAAACACAATTGTTATAAACCCTATGCAAATTTCTAATTTTTTGCATTTTGGTGTTTCTAAATCAAATGAGTTAATTAATTTTCGAAAAACTGCGTTAGTTCATAATAAATACCTATTTACTTAAGTTGATTAAAATACTGTTTTTCTGTTTATTTTGTGCATTTACATGCAGTGCCTACCCAGATGGACACTGAAATAGCCCCTATTTAGGTGTTTTCACGTTAATAGGGAAAACAGAAATAGCAGTGAAACGGATCGCTTTCATCTCTAAACACAAATATGTTAATAATGCTGACTAGAATTTTTCGATTAATTTCACGACATTGACGCAAAAGAAATGTTCAGTCAGTATCAGAACTAAACCTATTGATGCTAATTTCACAGCTCCAGCGCTAAATAGAAATGTGTAATTGTTATAAAAGTGAGAGTGATTGATCTATAGCATTTTTATGGGTTTTGACATTTTCCAGTAATTTAATTTTATTACACCGGACATTGTCAAAACAGCCTTGGTCGCATAGTAGTATCTTTAGTTAGATATTTTTCCTATGATGTCTTTGAAACAAATGAATGTCACATCCTGCACCTTCTGTGTTGTAAATTCAAACAGTTTCTGTTTAAATTTAAAGTACAAGTGGACCGATGAGCAATTATGCATCTTTCAATCATATGAGATGAGACACATAAAATTTAACTGACGAAAAAATAAATTTATTCCTTTCAAAAATACATGCCGTTTAACGATCGCAATGAATAAAAGTTACTTAATTGAAAATCATTAAAATAGTCTCTATCAACTTTTTTGTTTCTAGCAAAATTTAAAAGTCTAAAAAAGAACTTTTCGTTATTTTGAGTTCAGCATATATTAAGCAGTTTGAAGCCAATCAGCGGCTTACATGTGCTCAAATTTGATGCTCTACTTTATACTTTATACTCTTTCATAAATTTGTTCCCCTACAGAGGGCACACAATAAAAGCGCTCGAGTACTTTTAACTCTCTGGCTAGAGAATATAATTAAATCTAGCACTGTACCTTTGCAATTGCTCTGAACATTTATGAAGGCTAATGCGAACACAGAGAATAAATTTGAGAATTGTAGTTTTTTAAGATTTTCGTTTCCCAATTTGAGTATGTCTTCCTGTTTTACCGGATCAAATCACACGCTTGATGCGCAACTCTAAGTTTTCTTAAAGAACACCCATTTTTACCCATTTATTTCAGATGCATAGTTTTAACTAGCTAGTATTCTCCATTGCTCCTATTAGTCGAAGAAGCAATGTTTTAATAATGGTAATTTGGACGCCCTGAATATGTTCTGTCATGGCTGCAAAAATAGTATCTCGTATTTAGCGATAGGTAGGCTTTATGAGGAGACGTAGTAATAAACCACAGCTTTATTTGCTTCAAGACTAATGAGTAAGTCTCTTTGATGACATATATCTTTGCAATGAAGTAATACTCCTTCGTTACAAGTAACCCGAAGCATATGTAAGAATTATACTTTAGCCTAAGTATGTAACAACTTAAAAGTCCATAAAAATAAAGGTTAAAATATTACTCAATATGAGGGTTAGCTGGATCTTCTAGTACATTTTATAGCGTAGTCATTAAATTAAAACTATATAAAGCAGTTTTCACTACTACATTTTACTAAATATTAAGCTCCACAGTATAATATGAACTTACGAGAATATTTCATATGCGGTTTGATAGGTAGGTTATTTGCACACTGATTGAATATAAATGACTATGGAAATATATTTTAGCGTGGATAATGGCTAATGTTGCCGAAAGTGCTGGGAAAGGTTGGTGGTGTTTTAGTTATTTGATTGTTTTGCTGTTCAGTATATATACATTCCATAATAAAATATCTCGAAATGGTATTAAGCATTTCAAGTAAATTTTAGAACAAAAGTTTACATCTACCTAGTAACAATATTTTTCATTATAAATAAAAGGTAATGGAAATAGAAGGCCACCTTCACCACGTCCACATGGATCTGGTCCTGAACCCCCACCCCGGAAGGAAAGCATGGGTAAGGAGTGGGAACCTTTACTTCAGTGCTTGATATTATGCATTACATTGAAACAAATCAGCAAATAATACACAATTAATTATAAATTGCTTTATTTTTAGACCGCAATGGCCGTTCACGTCGTCTACACCCTCCCACAAAACCACCACCTCCTATACCAAGGCACGTACCTACCCCGCCACGTCGGAAAGGAAGTTTATTTAGGGGGTCGCGAAGACCGCCAGCAAGGAGGTTAACTGCTGGTTTTTAAAACAGCAACATATCGGAATAAGTGATATCTATAAGTTTAGTGGTTGTCGATATTTGAATAAGACTGTACTTGGTGAAAACTCATCATGATATTATAAAATTATTTGGTTTTCTCATAATGTCTCCTCTCTACCCGTTTTTCATTGATTATATTGAAACATATTCAATCATGGCCAACAAGTAGGAGTCCATATTGCTTTAAATGAACAATCGTTTTACTTGTTTTGACACTACTTAGGTAGACGTTGGCAAAACTAAATAAATTATTTATGTGTATTCGTCTTGTTAAAAGTTTGTTGGAAAATAGATTTGAACTATTTGCAGAGGTGAAATTAACTACCTAGTATTTCATCACTTTCAACTATTACACATTTTAAGATATTGGTAGTTGGTCTTGTCTCAAAGATGCTCATTTGGAGGTGAAAAACTCAAAAAACTCAATTTAATCACTCCATATTTGGTAAAAAGCACTAAAAACTATTTATTCCAAAATATAGATTCATTGATTAAATATAAGAGCAGTTTTCTTCTCAAGAGCTGTCTAAGATTTTTTGTTGAAAAATTCGGATTTTTAGACTTAATTTTAAGGGAAACAGCAACCGTAAAATAGCGTGATATACTATAAGGACAAATTTTAACCATTGTAATTAAATTATTCTCATATATTTAATGTTAAAAAGCAAAAATTTCAGTTAAAATATTATTTAAAAATAAGCTAAAGAAGTTTACTAGGTATAAGTATGGAAAATCTGCGTTAAAAAACTGTACTGAAAACGCCAGAAACTTAAAAAATTAATAAATGATAGTGTCAACTGATGTTGTTGCTTCTAGTCAGTGATGGACATCGTTACGTTAGGTAAAGGTTTAATAAACCATTGCAATTTTTTTCAAATATAAACAGTAAATGGCGGTAATAATATAATAGCATTAACGTTAATCACTAATGGTTTCTACGTCTCTGCCTTCTAAGGCACCAATTTAATCCATGTTTTCGACACAAGTACCTAGAAGCGCAATATGTTTATTAAGGGTTCAAGTTTATCTTTATGTTTGTTTATACTCTTTTAAATCAAATAACAAATAAGTAGAAGAATATAATAAGGAAGGAAAATGCATATAATTATTATATGTGATGTGACTTGTATAAGGCAAGACAAATTTAAAGTTGACCTAATATTATATTTAGGGAAAAATTCGAATTAAAATATTCTCTTTTATTAAAACAGTTTATATCAGTCTATTCATTTATATATGCACATACTCAGTTCTCTTTTTGAGTAGCTAATATTGCGAAATGTGAAATTTTAACAATATAACTGACCCTCTATGTCCATATTTTCCATTGTTAATTAAGTGTTGCGCCATTTTTTAAGAACCTGGAGAGTAAAAAATCTAAACAAAAGTTATCTTTTTCATATATCAAAACGACCACCTAATCCCAATTCAATGCCAGTGACTCAGAATTCGTTTGACATAAATTGAAGGCATTTCATGAATACGTATTTTGCTTCTAACATTAGGCCCATAATATAAATGTGATTTGAATGCCTGACAAGATTCTAATTTACTATTATTTATATTTTTGACAAAAGGCAAACGTTTATTACATTTTGAGAGTAAAGAGTTTCTTTAAGTCAAAACTAGTCCTTGTATGCAAAATGCACTTTAAGATGTAAAAAGTATCAATCAAAATTGATACTTTGAGTCATTCAAATGATTTTATAATCAAAGCTTATAGGGAAAACAGACAATATCTAGAAGACATTAAGTTGTGATATTAATGATGGCCATTTCGCTAATTGCGTAAAAACCTAACATTTATTTTCCAGTCACCCAAGTTGTTAGACTTAACTGTTTTGATTGATAGAGACCCTACGTGGGGAGGCAGAGGAATAAACTTTAATTTTTTACATAAAGATATAAATATGATAAAAATTCTCTTTTACAAAACATAGCCTATTTAAATTCATTCTTCCGATTTAGAATATTCCATAATAATTATTATCCAACAGTCATTAGCGATTGTTAGAACAAACGTTTTGCATAGAATATCTTTTTCTATTAGGAATGTTTAATTATTTATACTTTAATTGAATCTGTAACAGGTAGGCAATCCGAAAAACAGGTTAAACATTTAAGTGTTTACTTCAGTCAAACTATCCACAAGTACATATCCAAGGCTAGCAGATTATGTTCGGTTTTGCAATGAATTATTAGTAAATGCACGATTTTAAAGTCAAATTCAAGTACATATGGAAGTTCCTTTTGTCTGTTCAGTAGAAATTAAATACAATGAAAGGCCTTACATATGGTGCTTTTCTGGTGATAGGTTTGCCATTTATTGCAAACAGCTTTAGATAATGAGAAATTTTGAATTTATTTTAGCATAAATTGTTATTTAACTCTCCAAAACCGCCTCCACAAATAGGTATTTACGTGATGAAGGAACACAGCGAGAAAGAAATCGCACTAGAAATTAAGAAGTAAAAAGTTTGACTACGGAAAATCGCTTGATTAGATAAATTGGTCATTTATCGAATAAATATCAGTTCTGCTTCAACGTCCGGTTGATTGCTGTAAATCGTATGTTTTTTAGACTTTTATTTCGGTGAAATGTAAGGCTAATACTTTTACTTTAACACTTCTGGAGTGACAAAAAGTGGTTTATTTGATCGCTTTAATATCAGAAAATAATATGATCGTATAATATTACTTTTTTGTCAAAACTAGAAAATATATGGTATTTCTTCATTCCAAATGTATAAAAACATATTAAAAAAACCATCAAAAGCAATCAAATGATGAGACAGTATTTCATCAAAAAATAACAAGTTTTTCATTGAATAGATGACTTGAAACCTAAAAATATAAATATATTCTGAGGCCAAAATTGTATCCATTGATAGAGCGGAAGCAGCAAGTAACATTTTATATCCCTAATGTAAAGAGCAAATATACAGTATCTTTTAAACACTTATCAATAATTTTAAGCCATCTAAACACACTTTGCTTAAAATGTAAAAGACAAACCTTATTTTATCTAGTCGAAGTTGTGTAATTCACCGAAAGAAGAGGTTCTTTGTAAAATAATTAAAAGATTAGAGTTGACAAAAGAAAAAATTTTTCGATCATTGCTTAAAAAATGAATCTTGATAAAGTCCCGATATACATTCAGTGTCAACAAAATTATTTTCCTTATTAAAAAAAATATATTCAACACTAACACACTCCTTTTGTTCACCTTATTGCTTTTCAGTAATTAAAACAGTTTTAATTACAATATCATTGATATGCAATTATTTGATTTCTGTTATTTTCCAAAATTTGAAATTTTTGATTTTATTAAAGATAGAGAATAGCCTGCTCTTAAATTATTGACTAAATTAAAGGTACAACCCTAATCAATCAACCCTAGTGCATGCTCTTTTAAGATGTATTAATTTTCCTTATAAAACAGAAAACCTCTAAAGTTATATTGTTTTTTTAAAAAAAACGTCCATGAAAACGTATTTTCCATTAATAAAACCACTTTAATAGCCACGGGTTGCGAAAATAACAAAAAATACAGATTCTTTTAAAATATGCAGTTCTGAAATAAAATGGTAAAGCTATTCAGCAATCGACATGTTTTTGGATAAAATATGTCTATTTTCTGTTTAGTTTTCCGTGCAAAACCAATAAAAGCGCTGATATTTTTCACACAATAATTTGTTAGGCCTTTTTAGACTACACTAAGTTTTAAATGCTGCATGACAGACAAAACTGGATTAATTCGTACAATATTTAAAGCATTATAAAATGAAATCGACAGAACCGTCATGAACATTGTCAGTCACTATCAGCAACTCTAACGTATCTGCATTGCCATGTTTTATTTTAAAGCATCCACTATGAAGGCTTTCACATGTACCGAAACTTCTTCACCATAATTATATAAACTAACACTCCCGTCTTTTGTATATGAGCCAAAAAGGTGCCACATAAGTGAGTTTTTAGGAGCTTCTCTACTTTTACGTTGTTTTTCAATGACAGGGCAAGATTATTACTAAATAAAGAAATGTGAATGTTTTACTATTCACATTCCGTATTAAAGTAATAATTACTAAATTAGCAATAGTCCCATTAATCGTCCAAACACCCACAAATTACAATGATTTCTATGGGAGTCATCATTTTTCTAGCACTGTAATCAACTATTTTTACATTCATATTTCCAAAGCCACTGGAAAATTAAGGCAATGGAAACCTATCGCCCGCTGATTAAGTTGGAAATTTATATTTCACGAGATCATCCATGACAAAGTAAGATTTCCTAATTGTAAATCGAAGCTCGAGAATTCTAAATTTGCTCATTCGCACGCGTGTTACAACTCTTAAATTGTGTATCCTCTAATAGGACCCCAAGTTGTTAATTTGAGGTATCGCACCTCGGTTGTACGAACCAATTATAAAATCCCAAGTATATCATTCAGTAGTTCTAAAGCCAAACCAATGATTTCTTTCAAATAAATCTATGCCCATTTATATGCTAAAACAATGAATATGCTCGAGACAGTTAATTTCTATCATAAAAGTGATAAAAATTGACTTTATTTTATATTTATCAACCTTATATGATGAGCTCTTAGACGTGACATCGCTTCTTTAGCAATTTAAGCTTTATGAAAACGTCGCTTTATGCAATAGTGAAGGTAGCATAAATTTTGTTAATGTCCATCACTTACCTGTCAGTTATGATGACGTAAATCACAAACAAAGAATGAAAGTCGAATGCTTGAAAACGGTGTGTTCCAAAAACTTGATAATAAATGCATTTATCGTTTATCGCACTAAAAACCCACTAAAATGTAAAAACAAAAAGGGGTAAGAAAAAACCACATAAAATCGGACTTATAAAAACGAAATAGTAGATTTGGATACCCAATGCTCAACAACACTGTTATTATCAAACTAGAATAAAATAAACAAAGCTTTATTTATATTTTATAGATAAAATTAAATCAAAATGGCTCCTATTGACGTTATAATAGCATATTATAAGTTATTTTATGATATTGTTAATTGTCTATTAAAAATGCATAAAACTATTCATGGTGCATTCGGGAAATACTAAAATTAGACATCCGACTCTATACATCTTCAAACTATAACTTAGCGGATGTTTTTTTCATTAAAAAATGGTTTTTAGTGTTTACTGCGAATAGTTTTAAACGTTCGGATCTGCCTATTGCTTTTAAACCTCTAGGGAAAATTACATCTGATTTCAAGCGCATGTTTATATACAAAAGGAGATGAAGCAAACCATGCAGAGAAACAAATTATCACGAAATTTTGCTGAAGACGCTCATTTAGGCTTGTTCTTGAAAAGCCAACAGTTCATTAAACTTCATTATGGCACTAATTAATTTGAATCGTGTCTCTGACTGATGTCTTTATTTGAAATTTAAAGAGCTCTCTTTAGCGCTTTATTTGAGAATATGGGTACTTTGAATAGAAACATTAACTGAAAAATGTCTTTCATCAATTTAAGTTTTGTGTTTTTATCAATAAGGTGGTCAACATTCTGTCTGTAATACGTTCCACATGGAACCATTCCTGCTAATTGTATTGATACAAGTGGCACCATTGGCATTGTTACCATAAAAAAGAAGGCAGAAATGACAGCTTGAAACATTAAAGTTTATTTCTTTTTTCAAAATTTTAAAATAATATATTTATTTAAAGAGCATAAAATGGGTTAAATGAGACACTTTAGAATTTTTATTTACGATTAGTTTTAAACCAAAGCAGAAATACGATTCCAAATTAGGCAAATTACGTTTTGCAACATTCCTGTCTGAACGGCAGTATTCAAATTGTTTAGACTACTTTGAATCTCAAACAATAAAATAGCAATCTGTAGTTTTTGGCAATGGTTTGTAGAATTAAATTGCGTATGTAAGGTTTAGGAACAAATGCATAAAATGCTCATTCTACATAAAGCAATTTTCCATAGTGCGATGAGCAGCAATAACAAATGGAACTTCTACCGTGAAATTTAGAGTAAATATAGTAATTTTTATAATGGATAAGCTATTTCTACAGAACTTTACAATCTGTAACAAAATACAAATAATTTCCTATGGAATACCTGCAAAGTTGAGTTGAACTTGTGCCAGTTAGTCAAACTGAAGGATGTCGATGCAATTATCTACATATCTTTCAGCGCTTTTAGAGTAGCACATTTGAAATTCTTATATTTTGCCTGAGTCAAGCGTATGACCTAGTGTATGATCGATAGTTAAATTGTTTGCCTTTCAATGTTCCGTTGTAATTTTTTCATGCAAGAATCTACTTTTGGAGCATCAAGCGCCAAACGCGGAGGTTTTATTTTGTGCATTAAATTACGGGATCGTGTATTCGTTGTTCAGGTTTGGGACAGTGCAAAATTGGAGGAAGGAGTTTCTAAATTCCGTTTTTTGTTCTTTTTACTAGGTGGAATATCGCATATTCATGTTGAAATTGAAAACTGAATAGTAAGTCTGGATGAGGGGGGGTGTAATCGTTATTACTATAAAGCTAAATGTGAGTTCAATTTTTTTGCAAACTTCTTATCTGAGGGTAACAATTTTCGGCCTAGAAAGCAAAAATGACCTTTTATATCCCTGATTTGTTTACTAGTATTTTTAAATTCCCGTAGATTCACAAAAGTGCCTTAGGAGCAAAGCATAGGTTTTTATGATCCAAACCAATGTTTAAAGTTTTGCATAATAGAAGAAAAAACATTGCACTAAAAGTAATAAAAATTCACTAAAAGGATTGAATTTATATTGTTTAAATTAAAAGTTTGCTACTTTCGTTAACAATTTTGGGTGTAATCCAATCCCGATACTTTTTGTCTCAGTAAATTTCTGTTGCGCTGTCATTGCATTATCCGTGGATATTCACTCAAAGAAATAGATTTATTGTAAAAAAATCAAGAAGAAGAATATGGAAAATTGAGAACTGTCTGAAACTGAGGTATTTCAAAACCTTCAAGATACCAAATGCCATGTTTAATTTCAAAATTTGAATATACCATTCAGGGAATTCATTGCATAATGAGGCATTGAAATATATTTTTTACCCATTAAAACAAAAGCGAAGAAGAATCAGATTAATATGAACGTCTTTATTTAGCTCAGATGGTATAAACTTCGACTTCAGCCACTTAAAATTGTTTGAAAATTTTTCCGTGTTTTAAAGCCGGGATATTCTAACTGCAGTACTTTTTGGGTAAAATATTAATTCCTGTAACTGCCGGCGAACGGTTTTTGTGAAAACAGGGTGCTGTAGATAACCACTGAGTGACTCTTGAATGATTTATCATGCGATCCACTAGAACAATTTGGACAGTCTCTTTTAGATAACTTCAGCTTTCAGCTACGCCTGTGCTTTGCTTTGGACGACGGTTTTCCTTCCCTTTCAAAGGCGGCAGTCGTTAAGTGAAGATGTCACCTATTGAAACGCCAAGAATTTGGTCACTTTCCATTTCATTAGCTTTGAAATACGAGCACCAATAATTTTGCCCTTTGAAGGTCCGAGATATCCCTCATCTTATAACGTAATAGCCCAATTTTTTAATATCTGTGAAAACATTTTTTCTAAGTAAACGTATCTCACATTCAAAATATCCAAGCGTTCTATTAAGATAAACAAGCATTATAAAGCTAGTTTGAAGGTTCTTAGAATGCCTCAATTCCAGGCAGTTTTCAATTTTCCATATTTTTCAGAAACTTTTTTTTGATTTTTTTACAATAAATCCATTTCTTTGAGTGAATATCCAAGGAAAATGCAATGACAGCGTAACAGAAATTTCATGAGTTGAAAAATATCGGGACTAGTTTGCACACAAAGTTGTTAACGCAAGTGCCGAAGCTTTAATTTAAACAATTTAAATGTCAATGCTTCTAGTGATTTTTATTACTTTTGGTAAAATGTTCTAATTATGCACTTTTTTATATTATGCAAAACTGGTGTTGGTATTGTCGCAAACTGCTTACCCTTGGAGGTGGATTAGTTTCCTAACCATTTAGTGAGTTACGCTGATGAGGTGGTGGTGTATTCTGAAAGGTGAGTGGTGAACCTGGATACGGTGGCGGTGTACCTAGAAACTGATAATCCCAAGGTGAGTCTTGTTGTGGTGAACCTTGAGCTAGTGAAGGTGGACCTCGATTCATTGGCGGCCAACGGTTACCTGGTGGTCGAAGAAGATATAAATTATCTACACTTGAAAATATACAAAAACATTATTAGTTTTAGTTAGCGTTCAAAAGTCATAAAATAGAACATCAAACCATATCCACTGTTTATTTACTCCATCAAAAATTCTTTGCAAATTTTCTATAGGAAATTATTTGTATTTTGTAACGGCTTGTAATTTTTTGTAAAAATAGCTTACCTATTTAAAAATTGCTATACTTACTCAAAATGTCACAGTAGAAGCTCTGTTTATTATTGCTGCTCATCGCACTATGGAACATTGCTTTATATAAAATGAGCATTTTATGCATTTGTTCCTAAACATCGGCTATTTGCTACGCGGATACCTTACATATGCCATTTAATTCTATACATAAGTGTTAAAAAACACAGATTGCTAATTCACTTTATGATCCAAAGTACTATGAGAAATTAGAATACTGCTGTTTCGACATAACTGATGCAAAACATGATTTACCTAATTTGAAATCGTATTTCTGCGTTTGAATAAAACTGGCTTTTTTGCTCGTATGCAAAAAACGGAAATTTTACTTTATATAATTTTGATAAAGACTTTTTCGGTACATGTGAAGACCTTTGTATTGGCTCCTTTAAAATGAAGCACATGATATTTCAGGTACAATCCAGGTGGTGATAATGACTGACAATGTTTTGTTTATGACAGTTCTGCCAATCTAATTTATAATGCTTTATATCATGCAAATTGGTCCAGGTTTGTCTATCATGTGCATTGACTTATTTAAAGGGATTAAGAACGCATGCAGCTTTATTCGCTTTAACGCTTTTGCAAGCTTGCTAACGATATAAATGCTATAAGACCAAAGGCTTCCGTTGACTTTTTATTAAAAAAATCATTTATTCATTTATTTGCATAGCTATATTTAAACTGAAATTGTCTTTCTGTAAAATACTGTAAATCGTTAACAAATCCTTGGTATAAAAGTGACTGTTAAAATCAAAATATTGTGTTTACTAAACCTTTGAATTCTTAAAGACTGGCTTAAAGACTTCAAATTTGTAGAAAATTTAAGATCGAGTATTTGAGGTTAACTTAAATCAACCAAATACACAACCATCATTAATTTTCAGCTATTTACCAAACAATAAGTTTATTTCTTTGCCAGCAGTCACCCCAAGGATTCTGCGACCACAACTTCAACGGCAGGCAGACATTCGTACTTATTTTAAAATGGTTGTTTTTAAAGTATTTGCTCCGATTTTATTTGTGATGTTTGGTAGAGCGTAACAATCTACCAGTGAATAGATGTAAAGGTCAGCCCTTGCTCTTTTTCTTTAATTTTTTTTTAACAGCTCAGGATTCTTTTGAACGGTTCTATATATATAAAGTACAAGCATAGTTATATTAGCATTCACATTTCAAAGCTTACATTAATTTCAAAAGATTGCATTGTCGTAAAAATAAAGTTCTTTTTATTGCATTTAATATATTGGTTATTTTAATTCATTATTTAAGAAATAAAATGTGGGATGTAAGAAAAAACATTCACATTTTAATTAAAATAAAGGAAGCACATGAACCGATAAGTGTGCAAATATACGTTATCAAATGGATATTACGATATAATTTTTTGACGTAATGTTTTAGACCGCAAATTTAAAACTTAATATGATCTCAATAGGCCTAATAAATTATTTGTGAAAATTGTTAGCGCTTTAATTGATTTTGCATTAATTTACTTAGAAAATTAACATATTTAATTCAAAACGTATTGATTGCAGAACAGCTTAACCAGTTTAATTTAAAACTACGTAATTTCAAAAATCTATATTTATTTTTTATGCCTATTTGTAGAGAAAGTGAATTGATTTGTAGCAGTTGAAGTTGAATTTAAATTAGACTTTCTGCTAATTGAATTAATTGACGAGACAGCTACTAAATAGAGCATATTCCATAGATATATTATCTGATTTTAGTGTAAGTTTTATTTAAAAAGACAAGAATTCCTATATTCCATGCTGTATGTAGTATACCTAAAGTTGCAAAATATGATTTCAGAAAGAAATTTACTGATTAAATTGTTATTTTCAGGGTTATATTTCTAACTATAATAAAAGCCGCTATTCAAATGAAATACATCGCTGCATATATGGAAGATAGCTCCGTTCCGTTTTTGATGAAGGCTCAAAAGCAAGCATAACTTCTTGAGGTGTATGAATAAACCTTTACGACAAAAAAGGTAGCAAACAAAATATCAACCTATCCAAGGCTCCTTGTGGCCTTTTTTGAACAGCTCTTATTGATTAAAATTAATTTGAATAAATTATGTAATTTTAACCCAAATCTTTAATTTTTGAAAAAATCGATATTTGCGGATATTACATTCGGCCTTTATGTCACGATGTATATTGAAAAATGTGATTTTCATGATTACGTACATTGCGATTTTGAAAAAAAATTAAACAGCAATGTTAGATTTTTGTCATTTGGCCATTTCAACATCGTCGAATCTTAATATATTTCTTCGAGTTTAGTGATTAATTTTTCATCCAATTTTGCTAACTGGGCAAGGAGAGAATTCTTCGTTTTCAAGTAGAAAAAATAACCGTATAATCAAAATTGATATCAAATATTTTCAAAGCTTTACTGGAAATTTATCATTAAAGTTTAAAAAAAATTAGTTTGAACTAAAAATGAGCAATGTGATTCTATTTTAACACCAACAATGAGTATAATAGTTTTATAAAATCGTGTTTAAATTATTACGATTTAAATGTTCAAATACCCTGATTTACTCGTGTTCAAGTGAGTTGATTTCAGTCTTTTGGTACCGTGAAAGTATTTTTTTGCGCAGATAATATTTTGACTTTGTATTCAATTTTTAAGGTAAGAGTTGAAATGGGTAATCTTATCTATTAAAAATTGCAATTCGAGTCTTTAAAAGTTGTTTATTTCAATAGAAAAAAGCTTTTAAGGACTTTAAAAAGACAATATTGCAGTGGGGGTTTTGTGTGTTAGAAGACAAATTAACACTACGTTTGATTGGTTAGGGTTGTATTATTTAATTAGTTACTAATTTAAAACCGGGTATTTAGTATCTTTTATTTAAATCAAAAATTTCAAATTTTAGAGAAGGACGGAAATCAAATATTCGGAAATTCAATGATATTGTACCTAAAACTGTTTCAATTACTTAGAGGCAATAGAGTGAACAAAACGAGTGCATTATTTTTGATTATATTATATATAAAAATAAAGAGAAACTAGTTTTGTTGATTTTGAACATAAATGAATTTTAGTTTAAAGCAATGAACGGAAAATATTTTGTTTTATAAAATTTAACCTTTTAATTATTTACAATAAATTACGGTAAATTACACAATGTTGACTCAATGAATGAAGGTTTGTCTTTTATCTTTAAAACAAAGTGTGTTTAGCCGGCTTAAAATTATTGATAAGTGTCTGAAAGATACTGTATATATTATCTCTTCATTAAGGATATAAAATATTACTTGCTGTTTACGCTCTACCAAAGGGTAAAAATGTTGACCTTGGAATAAATTAATAGTTTTAACTTTCATGTCATCTATACAGTAAAAAATTATCATTTTTTGATGAAATACTGTGTCATCATTTGATGGCTTGTCCTATTCCGATATGTCTTTATACATTGGAAATGTAAAAAAGCGATATATTTTCTAGTTTTTTTACAAAAAATAATTTATTTCATTAAATTGTTTCTGTATCAAAGCGATCGAATAAACCACTTTTTGTCACTCCAAAAGTGTTAAGTTAAAATTGTTTTTTAATGTGACTGGTTATGAATTACACCGAAATGGAACACCAGAATTGCTTAACATTTACAACAATCAACCGGACGTTAAAGCAGAATTAGGTAGCATTTGATAAATGAAAAAAATCAAATCAAGTGATTTGCGTAGTCGAAATTTTTAGTTCTTAATTTCTAGTGCGATTTCATCCTCGCTGGCCTCCTCCATCACGTAATATACCCAATCGTGAAGGCAGTTTTGGAGAGGTAAATTACAAGTTATGCCAAAATAAATTTCAAACTTCTTGTTGTCCAAAGCTGATTGCAATAAATGAAAGTCCTATCAATAGAAAAAAAGCATACGTAAAGCATATCAATGTGTTTTAGTTCAACTGAACAGACAAAAAGAACTCCTATATATACTTGAATTTTACTTTAAAGTGGTGCATCTACCAATCCTTCCCAGCAGAAAAGAACATTTAGTGCTCGCCTTGGATATGCACTTGTGGATAGTTTAACTGAAGTAATCACTTAAAAGTTTAACCTTTTTCGGATTGCCTTCCAGTTACAGATTCACTTAATCAATCCTAATAGAAAACTAGATACTTGGCAAAATGTTTTTCTAACAATGGCTAATGACTATCAAAATTATAATAAAATATTTTGAATTGGAGAAATGGATTAAAATAGGCTCTGGACTACCAGTGACAAATTATGTGAATACAGTATGAGGTGGCCATTTTGTAGAAGCTCACCGTGTGATTTTAGACTTCGACAGATGGCTAAATCATTTTTCTATGTTTCTAAGCAATCTGAACAATTTGAATACTGCCGTTCAGACATAATTGATGCAAAATATGATTTGCCTCATTTGGAATCGTATTTCGGCTTTGGAGTAAAATTAATCGTAAGTAAAATTCCTAAAATGTTTCATTTAACTTATTTCATGCTCCTTTTAGTGAATATAGTATTTTTGAAATTTTATTAAGAACTAGAATTATTTATTTTGGTTTTAACATTTCATTTCTTCCTTCTTTTTGTCGGTGGTAACAATGCCTATGGTGCCACTTGTACCAATAAATTTGCGTGAGTGTTTCCATGTAGGACATATTACAGAGAGAATTTAGATCATCTTATTGATAACAACATAAAACTGAAATTGATGAAGGACATTTTTTCAGTTACAACTTTACCGTTTATATTCTAAAAACCGTAATTTTCCTTAAAAGTTAAAACGCAATTAACAGATACGAATGTTTGAAACTATTCGCGGTAAACGAAAAAACTGATTTTCAATAAAACAACATCCACTAAGTTATATTTCGAAGATGTATCACAATTGGAGGATTAATTTATTATTTCCTGGATACACCAAGGAGTGGAGTATGGGTTTTTTAAAAGGCAATTAACATTATCTTAAAAATCCTATCAAACGCAAATATAACGTAAATAGGGGCCATTTGGTTTAAATTTCGTCCATGAAATATAAATGAAGCTTTGTTTATTTTATTCAGATTTGGCAAAAGTATGACGTTGACCATTGAGCATTCTAATCTACTATTTATTTTTATAAGATCGAATTTATATGGCTTTTTCTTACACTATTTTTGGTTTACGCATTCCAGTTGGCTTTTAGTGCAATAAACGATAACTGCATTCCCAATCAAGTTTTTGAAACCCTCCGCATTCAAGCATCCAATTTTCAATCTTTGTTTGTGATTTACGCATTGTAGCTGACATGTAAGTGATGGACATTATCAAAATGTATGCTACCTTCATTATTGCTTAAAGCAACGTTTTCATAAAGCTTAAAATTGATTTGAACTTTTAAATTTTGTCTCTAATGCAAAACCATCTTACGTATTTTATATCTATCTGCATTTGAGCTTGATAAGCGCATTTGTTTCACCTGATTCAAAATGATCGCGTCCAATTAAACTTTTTTGAAGTATTGGGCAATTGTCTTGGCTCTGGTTTGCTACATTTGCAATCATTTAGTAATTAACTTATCTAGTGAAAAACTGCAATTTTCAAACGCTTACATTTATTAAAAAGTTTAGAAGGGAAGAGAAGAGAACGTTTTGAACAAATCATTGTTAGAGGCCAATAACAAATTTTGAGATAAATCATTTGACCTATTTTTTAAGATATGCTGCACGGCAGTTTAAACTCCGTGGAGATAGAATAAATTACCGTTTCACGTTTACTGATTGCTAAAGAAGCGATTTCATGTTTAAGAGTTCATCATATAAGGTGGATAAATATAAAATATATACCATATTTATCGCTTTGAAGATATATTACATATATAAGAAAACATTGTTTTGTTTAAAAATTATTGGAGGATATACTTGGGATTTTATAAATGGTTCATACATCCGCGATGCGATAGCTCAAATTTACAAGTTGAGGTCCTATAAGATGACCTACAATTTAAAAGTTGTAACACGCGTGTGACTGAAGGAATTTAGAAATCCAGAGTTTCGATTTACAATTAGGAAACCTTACTTTGTCATGGATGATATCGCGAAATATAATATTTTAACTCAATCACCGGTGATAGGCTCCCATTGCTTTAATTTTCCAGTGGCTTTGGAAATACGAATGTAAAAATAGTTGATTGCAGTGCTAGAAAAATGATGACTCCCATAGAAATCATTGCAATTTATTTAATTATGTTAAATAATTTTCGGTACATGTAAAAACCTTGGTATTGGTTGCTTTAAAATGAAGCACATGATATTTCAGGTACAATCGAGGTGTTGATAATGACTGACAATGTTCATGACGCTTCTGCCAATTCAATTTTTAATGTTTTATATTGTACAAATTAGTCCAGGTTTGTCCGTCATGCAGCATTTAAAACTCAGTGAAGTCTAAATAGGCCTAATAAATCATTTTGTGAAAAATATCAGCGCTTTCATTGGTTTAAAATTAATTTACACAAGATATTGACATATTTGACTCAAAAGCGTGCTGATTGCTAAATAGCTTTACCATTTTATTTTAAAACAACGTAGTTTAAAATAAGCGCACTTTTGTATTATGTTTCCCTTCATTGTAAATAAATCAATTTGGTTAGTAGCAGTTAAAGTTGAATTTAAACAAGACAGATACTAAAATGGAGCATATTCTGCAGATATGTTGTCGGATTTAGTGTAAGTTAATTATTAAAAAAGATAAGAATTCAATCTCTTTATTCTGTATGTAGTATAACGGAAGTTGCAAAACATGATTTCAGAGGGGCATTAACTGAGTAAATGGGTAAATTCAGGGTTTTATTTCCCAATACGGTAGAAGTATATCAGATTTTAAAACAACTTTACATAAGAACGCTATTCAAAGGAGATACATCGCTGCATATATCCAAAAATAGCTCTGTTCTGTTTTTGATGCAGGCTCAGAAGTATGCGTAACTTCTCAGAGATGTATGAATAAAAACTTGGCGACTAAAACCGTAACTCATTGTAGCCGTTTTTGAACAGCTTTTACTGTTTTAAATTAATTATTTTTGTTAGCGAGCAGAATTAGAAAAAAATGAGCTAGTTAAACTTAACGTTTTAATTTGTTAGAAAAATCGATATTTGTGGCTTTTACATTCGGCCTTTAAGTCTCGATGTATATTGAAAAATGCGATTTTCATGGTTACGTACATGGCGTTTGTGCAAAAAATAAACAGCAATGCAAATTTTTTGTCATTTAGCCATTTTAACATGGTTAAATCTAAATATTTGTTTGAATTTAGTGAATAATTTTTCATCAAATGCTACTAACTGAGCATGAGATAATTCTTCTTTGTTTTAAAATAGAAAAAATAGCCGTATATTTAGAAATGATATTTTTTATTTTCAAAGCCTTGCTGGAAATTTAACATTGCATTTTTAAATATTTAACATGGAAAATGTTTTTTACTAAAAAAGATTAATTTGAATCTATTTCAAAACCGTCACTGAGCGTAAATTTTATAAAATCGTAGTTAATTACAACAATTTTTATAACCAATCACCTTGATTTAATCGTGTTCAAGAGAGTTGATTTCAGTCTATCGGTACCGTGTATGTAATTTTGATTTTGTATACAATTTGAATAAGTGCATGTTAAAATGGACATTCGCATTCATTAAGAGATTGCAAATCGTGGCTGTTTAAGTACTTTCACTAATGGGATATACGTTATTAAGGACGTTTTTTTCTTAAAAAACATAATAGTAGGGGTTTTCTGTTTTATAAGGCAAATTAATACATCTTTAAAGAGCATGTACTAGGGTTGATTGATTAGGGTTGTACCTTTGAATTATTCAATAATTTACAAGCCGGCTATTCTCTATCTTTTATTAAAATCAAAAATTTAATATTTTGGAAAAGAACAGAAATCAAATAATCGCAAATCAATGATATTGTACCTAAAACTGTTTTAATTACTGAAAAGCAATAAGATGAACAAAACGAGTGCGTTATTTTTGATTATATTATATATATAAATAAAGAGAAACTAGTTTTGTTGATTCTGAAGCATAAATGAATTTTAGTTCAAAGCAATGATTGGAAATTTTTTTCTTTTGTCAAATCTTATCTTTCTAATTATTTTACAGAGAACCTCTTCTTTCGATGAATTACACAACTTTGACTAGATAAATAGGGTTTGTCTTTAATATTTAAGCAAAGTGTGTTTAGATGGCTTAAAATTATTGATAAGTGTTTGAAAGATTCTGTATATTTTCTCTCTTAATTAAGGATATAAAATATTACTTGCTGCTTCCGCTCTATCAAAGGATAACATTTTTGGCCTCAGAATATATTAATAGTTTTAGGTTTCAAGTCGTGTCTTCAATAAAAACTTATTATTTTTTGATGAAATACTGTGTCATCATTTGATGGCTTTTGATGTCTTTTTTAATATGTCTTTAAACACTTGGAATGAAAAAATACCATATATTTTCTAGTTTTGACTAAAAGTAATTTTATTCGATCATATTATTTTCTCATATTAAAGCGATCGAATAAACCACTTTTTGTCACTCCAGAAGTATTAAAGTATAAGTACTGTATTTTCAATGTGACTGGCTTTACATTTCACCGAAGTAAAAGTCTAAAAAAGCATACGATTTACAGCAATCAACCGGACGTTGAAGCAGAACTGATTTTTATTCAATAAATGACCAATTTATCTAATCAAGCGATTTTCCGTAGTCAAAATTTTCACTTCTTAATTTCTAGTGCGATTTCTTCCTCGCTGGGTTCCTTCATCACGTAAAATCCCTTTTTGTGGAGGCGGTTTTGGAGAGTTAAATAACAATTTATGTTAAAATAAATTCAAATTTCTCATTATCTAAAGCTGTTTGCAATAAATGACAAACCTATCACCAGAAAAACAGCATATGTAAGGCCTTTCATTGTATTTTAGTTCTACTGAACAGACAAAAGAACTCCCATATATACTCGAATTTGACTTTAAATTCGTGCATCTACAAATCCTTCCTTGCAAAAACGAACATTATCTGCTAGCCTTGGATGTGTACTTGTGGATAGTTTGACTGAAGTAAACACTTAAATGTTTAACCTGTTTTTCGGATTGCCTACCTGTTACAGATTCAATTAAAGGATAAATAATTAATCATTCCAAATAGAAAACTAGATTCTTTGCAAAATGTCTGTTCTAACAATGGCTAATGACTGTAGGAAAATTACTATAGAATATTCTAAATCGGAAGAATGAATTCAAATAGGCTCTGGACTACCAGTGACAAATTATGTGAATACAATATAGGTGGACATTATAAAGAAGCTCACCGTGTGATTTTAGACTTCGACGCGTTCAACAATGTTCTCCAAAAATCTAAGCACTTGGTATATGAAGCCGCACACTTCTCTTTACTGAATGTTGACAACAAATTTAGTTTCTACGGAAGTTTATGATTTTATGTCAGAATTGTTTTATCGCATTAACCGTGCACTCTTTTATACCTTAATGATAAATTTGCAAGGTAGATTTATTGTTTCTTTATTATAACATTACGTAGGAGAAATTATCGTATTGTATTCATAAAAATGTTCTATTATTGACAGTGAACATTAAGCGTACAAAAACAGAACTTACCATGCAGAATGTGAAAATAAAGGAAATGAGTGATATCCGCCTTTCTAAAAGTACGCAATCATTCTCTATATAACCACTACTAAAGGAACTTGGTTTGAAAACTAGAATCAGTACTTATACCATGAACTGCAGGGTACAAATACTGCTTCTTCTATTGGGTAAATTACTTATTTATAAAAACCAATCTCATTGAAAGTGACTTGAAATATCTTTTCAGCATCCATGCTTATAATTTCCGAGGGAGGAAACAGCCATTCAAAAGGAGGAGGCGATAACAGTTAGTTTTAACTGACTTCTCTACAATCCAATAACTTATTGCACAACCTTAATATATTTAAATAAAACATAAATATGCATTTAAGTAACTTTTCTGTGATCTATTACCATCATCGAGTTTTGACGTAAGCAGAACCATTGATAACGCAAACAAAGGCACCACGAGGTTACCCAGCTTACGGCGGTCTGGGGTCAGTTCCAGCTCCACCACCTCGTGTTGGCAAACAGCGCTCGAAACGCATGTCGCGATAAACAGGTAAACTTTTTTAACTTCAATTTTTATAACTTTACTTATTACCACAATGTCTCATTTTGTCAAACTGTTGAATAATAAATTGATAGGTCTTTACTATTCCCATATGCGCAGAACTCGCAAAGTGTTAATGAGACCAAATAAATCGGAATGAGTTTAGGGGATTGCAAATCTAGCAGAGTGAGGTTCAAAGAAATCTTTCAGCTATCATTCAAAATTATTAGCAAAAATATAATTTTTTACCATTATTAAAACCAGCTAATATTGGTTTCTCCATTATTTCAGATTCATAAATTCGGCAACACCAAGACATACTTCGTTGAAGAAAACCAATAATTATATTTCATGCAATTTTAAACATGGATTAAAATATATTAACAATGTGGCAAATTGCACTATTGTATCGTAATTTCTGGGGGTTTTGAAATTTGATAACTGCTCCAAAATACTGAACTGACGACGTGAAACATCACTTGATCGTTTGCTGAATATATGCGCATAAAGAAACTCATCTACTCTCACGAAAAGAAAAAATTCTGCTGTTTGCAAAAAATCATTAAATCTAGCCAATATTTATTTGATCCGAAATCGCCTAATCACATTATCCTAGCAACGAATCTTCCATAAACACAATCTAGCCAAATTGTTATAATATGTATATACGTAAATTCAATGAAAACTGCTTCTCAATCTAATTACTCTGTTCGCAAAAATATTTTAGCAATAAAATAAGTAAAAGTACCATTTTTCGCGAATAGTTTCAAAATCATTTTTTGCACAGTTTACCGCTGAATAACTCTGTATATAATTGGATCACAGTTTTATGTTAAAAGAGCTTATTGCCAGAATTAAACAAATTCCTTTTTGTGGTTTTACCATTGATTGAATGTATTTAAAAACAATAAAAATACATCTTAGTTAAACATAGGACGTCTTGACATATTCCAAGATTATTTAACAATGTGAAAGTATTACCATGTAAATACTTGAAATCAGATTTCAGCTATTCCTGTGCTCGGGCAACTACACGTCGGGACTAAAACCTTTTGATTTATTTGCTGTTATTTTACTTATGGTACCGTAAAACAGATGCATATATGATAAAACCGATATTAATTCAACAAAATGCTACAACGCGTCCTTGCCTATTAACATTTGCAAGCATTTCTATTTTATTATTCACCTAAATATAGCATTTCTTTGAAATTCAAAAGAAAAGCATAATTCAGGCACAGAGAAATACGCTTAGGAAAATCTAAAAAAAATATGAGAATTTGTTAGCTTCCCTATAAGAGGTCCATATTTTCAACTCAACATACCTATTTCAATTTTTACTGCACTGAATAGGCTACTACAGAATCGATCATTTTAAATCACACGTTACCAATTACGGTGCGTTTTAGTAAAGCGCCACTCCCATTATGCATATTGAGATGATTTGATTCGGTTTTGCTTTATTTGAGTTAATAATGGACAATAATGAATGGAAGCAATAAGTGATGTTAAATTGGTCTTGCTATGATCTAACTATCCTTCTCTTAAAAGCAACAAGCATCATTTTGAATTTGAAAATGTTGCGAATTATCTTTAAAAACAATCTTAGCTTTAAATAAATGGAAATAAATTTAAACTATAAAAAGCGAAAATATGCAAACCAAAAATGTAAAATATTAATTTATAAATCATATCTTACATGTAGAAGAATGCTTTTAAATACAAACATTACGTTCTAAAATTAATTAGACTGTCATTACTATACACAATTAGTGTAATCAAAGATAGATGAAAAATTCAGAAAGTGGTAAAAACGATTTCCCTTAGATTTGATATTTTTAAAAAAGATAAACGGTAAAGCGTTTTTAAAATTCATTTCAATCATTTATTTTCTTTATTTGCAGATTTTTCTTTGAATATTAACTTTCTCTTTTGCATTTTCCTTTTCAAATATTTCGAAATATTTTTTGCCTTTATTTAACAGGAAAAGAAAATTTATCACAGCTATAGCAAAGTCATGCTACCTAGCCTACTTGCTTGCAAACTGATGAAGTCTTCTTGCAAAAAAACAGCGTATTTAAGTCTTGTTAAAGAACCCTACAGTTTTTGACTGATCAAAAATATTGATTTATTTTTGAAACCAAAAAAATTGAACAACTATTTTTGCTACCCTTTTTCCAAGGTCTTTTTTACAGATATCTGATATCTGATATCCTTGGAAAATTTTAATTTAATTATTAGAATAATTCGATTAAAGCAAATTTGAATTGCAATGAAAATATGTTTTTATTTAATTTGCAAACATCTTTATGCTTTTGTAATAAGTCAATGGCTGCATGTAAAACACGTTTTATTGTTACATCACGTACTGGCAAGGTTTGTAAATCTTAATAACATTGTTTTTGTGTTTTAAATTTGACCGCCTTGAATTTATGAAAAATCTGCAACTTTGTAAAACTTAAACTATTTTGTCATTTATCTAAGACTTGCCTTAACTTACCACTTTAATTAAATACCATTTCAATTACCGTTTTAAGGTGTGTGCTCTCGAAACATTAGATTTTGCTACTATACTTACTTGTCTGAACTAACGAGCAATTGCAAATTGAATCTCGCTTTTATTTCCGTGAAATTGGAGCAGCACATTTGACTGTGCACCGCGTTATGTTTTGTCTGTCAAAATTTTCCATTTTACGATATGTCAGCGCTTCTGCCATTCATTCCCATTTTTATTGCATTGTACACAATAATACGCTTATTTTAAAATATTATGGTTTTAAAACAGACTTGTCTCTTTACTTAGTACTTACGTTATTTTCGCTGCAAGGTAATTGCCTA